>JAJDON010000025.1:124366-178473 GCA_022036555.1 Microstegium vimineum
AAGTATTTATTAAGGGACAGAGGGGAAGTATTACCAATTCACAATCATAAATATATAAATATGTTTGTGTCGCACTTGCACCTATACTAGCGTCTCATTACTAGTATTTAAACGGAAATAAAACCAACGGCAAAAATACATTCGCACTATTTAGCTGATGGTTTCTACAATAAAACGTCGCCTATGTCAGATATCTCTAAGTGTTTTGGCAATTGATGAAACCTATGTACTAACCTATCTCAAAGTGGATGAGTAGGTATAGCACACCCAAGATGAAGTTTGATCAAGTGGTGGAGCAAGCAAGATGATAGGAGATCAAAAGCTAAAGCTCACACTTGGAGAGAAAGACAAAGAGAGACTCTAAGCTAAACAAGGAAAAGGTATAAGCTAGGACTTTTCTTTTGGTGATCAAGACACCTAGTGGGTGTGATCACATTTAGGATAATTAACCGTACTATAAAGAGGGGAATATGATATGTGGTTACAATTGTCAAGTGCTATTAGGTGGATCATTACATGCATTGCATTTAGACCTAATGAGCAACCCTTGTAAAATTTGATAAAATATGTTAACACATGAGCACAAGTAGTGGAACACTTGGTTTTAGCACATATGAACAAGGGGAGAAGATAGAAGTAAATTCTAATTGTGTTAGAGGCTCCGGACCAGTTGATGGGAGGAGCTCCGGACCATTGGTGGTGGTCCGGAGGCTAACCCTAGCTCTGACCGCTTCACTGGAAGCTCTGGACCAAAGTGCATTGGTCCGGTGCTCTGGACTTGGCAGAGAACAGCGAAACAGGAACCTCCAGACTAGAAGGTATAGTCCGACGGTGAGCTCCGGACCAGAGTCCGAAGCCTTGGAGCTCACTGTTGTGCGTCGGACCAGAGGGCAAGGCGTCGGACCAGGAGGCTTCGGACTATGTTAAGTGGTCCGGAGGTTGGCAGTTCTGCGCGCCAACGGTCGAATTCAAATTATCAGGGACACGTGGCGATCAACAAAGGCGTCAGACCAATGCATCGGACTAGAGTGAATGGTCCGACGACCTCGACAGGAAGTCCGACGGTCAGTTTTCAGGCAACCCAAGTGCATAACGGCTAGTTCTTTGTGAGGGGCTATTTAAGGTGTTTGGCTGGCTCAAGCTCACCCTCTTGCACACTTGGCTATTGCATACACATTGTGAGCTTGTGATACACACTCCCACTCATCTCCTAGTTGATTGATCATCCATTTGAGAGATTTGAGTGACTCTAGTGCATTGCATGAAGTGAGTTCATCTAGTGGCACTTGAGAGTTGTTTCTCGCTGCGGTATTCTTGTTACTCTTGGTGATTGCCATCACCTAAATGGTTTGGAGCAGCGGTGTGGTTTCGAGAAGCTTGGTGATTGTGCTTCATCGACCACAAGTGTGATTGTGAGGGGTTCTTGTGCCTTTCCACACGGGAGATCGCAAAGGTAACTATAGTGGATTGCTCGTAGCGTTTCGATAGCCTCATCTTGTGTTGGTTGTGCGGCACCCGGTGACGGGTTTGGCGTGTGATGACAATTAGCACGTGAACCTCCAAGTGAGTATCTTGCCACAACGAGGACGTAACTAGTTGGCAAACTAGTGAACCTCGGAGAAAAATCAAGTGTCAACCGTGTCTCCTATTGTGATTGATGGATTTCTTGGACATCATTCTGATTGGATCAATCCTCTACAAGGCGGTATATCAATCACCCCCATCCCTCTATTGCATCTCTTTATTCTTGCTTAGTAGAGATATTAGGTTGTGCTAGTTGTTTAGCTTGTTAGTTCTTAGTAGTAGTCGTTGCCTTGAGTAGCTTGTGTAGGCTTTGTGTGACTTAGAACTATATTAGGCTAGCATTGCTTGATAGGTGGTTTCACATCTTCCCCTAGGCTAGCGCAACACTCGTTTCGCTTCTTGTGTTTCTAACTATTGCAAGTTGTTGTCTTAGTTTTTATTTTTAGGCTATTCAACCCCCCTCTACCCATCACTTAGGACCTTTCACTATGACAATTCACAACCATAAATATATAAATATGTTTGTGTTGCACTTGCATCAGTTTGGTTAATGGTTTCTTCGGCTTATTAGCCGGCTGATGCTGCTTTTAGCAGTTTTGTTATGAAAAAAAACACTATACCACGATTAATAAAGTTAATAAGTTCAAACGAACAAGACGATTTTAAACAATCTTGCTTAAGGCTGACCAAGGATGAAATTGCAAACACCTAAGGAACCTAAGGATAATTGGAGAACATGTGTGTACTACTCATGTAATTATCATTACAAAGAAAAAGTATATATCTCAAACCGAAATAAAACCAACGGCAAAAATACATTCCGTTACAGCTCGAGAAGCATACATGACTTTAGCCAAGTAAAGCATTCGTCATAAGTACTCCCCCTCCTCCTCCTTTCTCTATCTCTCTCTAACTTACACTTCAAGTTTTTAGATGCTTCCAAACTCCTAGACAGATCTGCCAGGAAGTTCCCAGACGCCTACGAACTCCTAGACAGATCTGCAGGCCAGGCCAGTTTGTCACCCGGGTTGCCGGGAGAAGCCAGCCACTGAAGCAATGTAAAGGTCAATTTACTGTAAGTTAAGCTCAGAGGATGCGGTCCTGAAGATCAGTGATGATGTTCGATGCCATCGATGTCAACTTTTTCCCAGTTTCCCCTGCCATGTTCTTGAGAGAAGACAGATCCTGAGTGGCCTGCCGAGACAAAGCAATGGGTTAACACAAGTATGCCAAGGAAACAAAATACATTCAACCCAACTGTTACCTGGAATGAGATTCTGTTGATCAAATCTGAAGCACTGAGATCCACGCTAGGATTGTTTGCTGGATGGCCAAAAAGATCAGCACTTGATATGGCAGAAGAACCCTGCAATGAATCGAAGTCGGGAGGAGTGTAAGATTCAACAGGTACCAATTATTATGGTGACTATGAAATAGCAACGAAGTAGTACTTACAGAAAACTTTTGCAGAGAGACTTGAGCGTCCTTTTCAAAACTAGCTTGATCACCAAAAAACTGAGAGGATGAAATTGATTTTGCATTCGAGAATTTCTGTCTTGCTTCACTGCTTTCCTCAATCTGAACAACATTGAAACCAATTAATTCACACAAACTACTTGGAAGTCACTTGGAAATTGGGGGTCAAAAACGAAAATTTAAATAAGATCGCAACATTTTTACTATAACATGTACAGTAGTATGCAACAAAGTCTCTTCTAAAAAAAGGAACAGACACATGATCTGTTATGCATATATTAACTATGCAAAAGCAGCATGGTATCAGTGAGAACGCAGACTTGTCATGGTTAGAACGAGATGGCATATTTTAGGGCTAGCTACAAGTTAAAATGTATTGGCAGAAAATCTATCAAAAAACTTCTGTGCACAGCAACCATGCCCAAATTAACATAAAGTAACCAACAGCTTGGAGATTTCTTGAGTTAGAGAAGCATCAATGGGATAGGATCACCAATCCACTGGCTGCCAGATAATTATGCAGGAGTCAAAGTATTTATATTCATCATGCGAAATTAACATTTAAATCAGAGAGAAGTCAGAACATTTTATTAGTGTACACCCAATCTATATGCAGATATGACAGGACTTTTTTTTTTACCACCCAAACATGAAAATAACAGTTCAAAATTCTTGTGATACTCACTGATAAGGCTTCAACATGGACACATGAGTATTTTTTGGTAAAAAAGTAACAAACTAATTATTTGTAGCATGTAGCCACAGATTTTGATGACCTAACAGTTGAATGCACACTCCCAAAAGAACTAGAAGTTGTTTGTTTCAATCTCTAAATACTTCCCTTGAGTAGTATAAATTAAGGTGGAATAGTGGAACTAAATGTTCCTCTTTGTAGTTCTGACTTTACAAAATACTTTCTCAATGGAGTTCCATATTCATGAGTTACAATATATGTCTGAATGAAACAGTTACCTGCACTTTGGATGAACTGGATGTAGATTTTTTGTTATATCCACTGTCCATCCCAAATTCAGCAAAGAAGTTCGATGACTTTGGGGGTGCAACATGTCCACTCATGTGGTTGTCTTCTGAGCTGCTCCCAGTCTTAAGAGCAGGTGCATTTTCTACATATTCAAATCGAGAAGTATGGGGTTTGCTCCTAGTTGTAGTACTCTCAATTACCGATGATGGCAGGACGGGAGCTGGTTCTTCGGGCTTCTGCTCATAGAGGCTTTCATTTGGCTACAATACAGAAGATGGACAGGACATTCCACTTAAACAGACAATAAAACAAAACATGTTTTTTGAGATTAGTGGGAAGCAATAAATTTAGAGAGTTATAAAGTTAACTTCCATTTGTCACAGCACAAAATAGGAGAACAGATATCATCACTTGATGAATGACAACTATATGAAGAGAAACAGGACTAAATGGCAGTGCGTTCTCAAGTCAATGAAGTTTACACAGAATAAGGCATACCTTTGATGTAAGCTTCCGTGCACCAAGTCCACCAGTCTTATTTCCAGGCTTTTTAGCACCAATTGGCTTCTTGAAAGAATGGGTTGGAGCTCTAGGCGAACGAACAATCTCAGGCTCTTTATTTTCACTTGCATTTTCTTTTGAAACCTCTGTCATCTTGAGATCTGGAAATGCAGCAGCTTGATTTGGAGCCTGGGAAGCTGCAACTGGGGAAGATGGCCAACTATTATTGCCATCTTCTGTGGAACTTTTAGCAACCTCTTTAGCAAGCAACTGCCGGTACAAGTCAGCTGCTCTTGAAGTATACTTTGCTTCAATTTTTCCACCATCTGTCCAACCATGCTGCTTAAAGAAAGCTTGTGCACGGTTGTTTCCTCCATAGACCATCATTTTGAGCTGTTCTGGAGTCCACGAGTCCAAATTTGTTGACCTGCATATTGTAGCAGTTTTTTTCAGTATTGATTCACACTCCATGTGCAACTGCATACAGTAAAAAATGTTAGTGAACTATGTTAAACTTCCCAAAGGATAAGATGTTACTGGTCAGGACCAGAGGGGAAAAGCATGTCATGTGCCAAAGATGTAAGACCTATATGGCAAAGAATCACATTCAGAGAAAGTCAACCTGGAACATAACTCATATTTAATATATCTACTCAAAGTCAGATGCCAACAATGTTGAGTCCGTGTGATACTGATGTCACTCAGGATCATGACGCATGAACTTAACAAATGTACCTTATACCATACTGTTCTGGTGGCAATGCAGAATTACAAATAAACATGAAAGTAAAGCAAAATCTTTCTGTCATGCATAGCATAATGCGTACTAACATGTATATGCCACACCATATCACAACGGACTTTGGTACTACATATCACATGGCATCCAAACAAGTGTGGCAGGCAAACTAGAACACACAAAATTTGTAAGCAGATAAAACTGAAAAAAAAAACGAGAAGAAAAAAAATCACATCAGGTAGAAGAAAATTCAGAATTTTCATTCATATACCGTATTTATTATATTTGAAGTTGTACATATATGCACACGTGATCAATCAGTCGCCAACTGCAGCAGATTAATATTACTAATATGTACACGACTACACATGATCAATCAGTCCCCCACTGGGGCAGATTAGTATTACTATTATGCATTGAGGCATCGCCACATGTCCACGTACGTGGACAGGTGTGAGAAGAGTAGGGAAGCAGGTGACCTGACGAAGGAGACGTGGACACCGAGGCTGCGGTGCACCGCTGAGCAGTCGATGCAGAGGAAGACGCCGTAGGTGACGGACGCCCACGTCGGGTTCTTAGCGTTGCAATCGAAGCACATCTGCATGCGCGCACCAGCATCAGAACCGGAATTCGCACACAGAGAAAAAAACACACACACACACACACACACACAGACGATAATCACACAGAGCGAGAGAAAGTGCGATCAATCCCGAATCCACAATCAAATCGATCACCCGTAAAATCCAATCGAATCCACGGTACCTTGTTGTCCGATTTGGCGCGAAGCTTGCGGAAGACGGTGCTCTTATCTGCCAAGGCCTCCGTCGCCGCCATGGCGCCCACCCACACCAGCAAAGAACCCGGTCGAAATTGGAACCTCTCCGGACTGGAATCTTATTCCCGTGCTCGATCGATGGGTGGGCCAATCGATCGGCGCGGGAGAGAGAGGGAGAGGAGTGGCCGGGTGGGAGGAGATGGAAGGGAAGGGGTGGAGGCGAGGAGGAAGAGGAAAAAATGGTGGAGGTGGACGGTGCTGCCCCTGCCCTCCGCCTCCGCCTTTGCGTGCGTTCGTGCGTTGCGTCTCCTCTTTCTCGTCAATGGAAGGGATGTGAAGGAAGCTAGTGGAGCAGTGGACTTCTCATTTCACGAGTCTTTCCTTGGGCCGCTTGTCTCGTGGACTTGCGGGCTCAAATTTCGTTGGGCTGTAACGCATTTTTTTTTATCCAGTCTAGACACAAAACCCATTCCGCATTTCAGCTGTCTTTCTTTCAAATGCATTTTTTTTGAGCTCAGCACCATCTATCCTAGTTATTCATTTTGCATCGAGATATGTGTATTAAGAGAGAGTGTAAAACACTGGGAAAGAGTGTGTGAAAAGTAAAAGAGAGTGTTGTAGCACGAATCTTAAAGCAGAAATAAACGGTGGAGATAGACGGTGCTGAGCACATATGTGCTACAATATATTACTGCTTTCTTTAGGATCCCATATCTTCTCATATGGAAATCCTGATCAAGGTCGGGCACCGGCAAAATCATGTCACTGGCTTGCTGACATACAGTAAACTCTGACCTACAGCTTCAAATGTACCAAATTCGTATCTAAATCTAGCTTTTTTTAATTAAACACTTCTAGCTATTCCATCAAATTAGTAGATCTGCCCTCCGATTTACCAAATTGGTGCATCACTTCAAAGGGTGCTCCGCCATATCCAACTTTGGTAGATTTCCCACCACTTCCACTGATTACATAAAAATAACGCTTCATTTCTTTTGTTTTCTTCTTCCTCGTCGTACATACTCCATGCTCCCGGCAGGCCGCAGCTGCACGTCCGCTTGCCGCGAGAGCTACACACTGCCCTCTCTCTCCAATGAGCTCCATGCTACCCACACCCTGACGCTGTCCTCAGCCGTGCGCTGCGCGCTGGCACCCCACAAGCACGCCTTGCGCGCCAGCCGTGTCGGCGCCCAGCGCAGCGCCCCTCCTTCCATCTCCCCAATCAAAGCTAAGATCCTTGGTCATAGTGGACGGGTTTGTGCTTGACGGGGCGCAGGGCAAACTGGTGTTGTAGCCGCTCCACCTTAGCATCCCCGGCCATCATGCGCCTGCCCTGATCCCGCCTATCTCGGCCACCGCACGCTCTCCCTGACACTGCCCCAACCTTGGTGCTACTCTATCCCCACCCCGCCTTGGTGCTTCTTCGCGTCGTGAGCTCAGGTAGCGAGCCCTGGCCATGATGAGCCTGTGTGGTCCGATGCTTTGTTCTGATCCGTAGGAAGAAGACGAAGGTGATGAAGAGCTAACACATGGGGTCCACATGGAAGTGAAATAGAGATAGAGGTGGAGCTATACCAAATACCTACAGAGCTACTCCACAGTGGATCTAGGTGAATCCCACATCCAAATTCATTTTTAGCGTGTGAAGGTATTGCAAAGAGGGCCTAACTCCCCACTTGTGAAGCATCAACTCCACTGGATCAAGGTTCTCATTCTTCCATCCTGCGTCACCTTCGCATGTCCCTGCTCCGTCATACCGCCTATAGTGCATTCCACAACCTTCCTCTCTACCCTTCCTTCTCAACGGCCGTGGGCACCATCTGTTTCTCCATTGCAGCCCATAATACATCGGTTGTCGTGTCCACCTCGTTCTCCCATGGGACATCCTCAGCATGGTGCTCCCCGGGTGGTGTGGGAGACCGGTTTAGTTTATACTATCTCCATTTCAAATTATAAGATATTTTGGCATTATATCTTTGGTATGTACTTAGATATACGCTATATCTAGATGCATAATAAAATTAATATATCTAGAAAAGTTAAAACATCTTATAATTTGGAACGAAGGAAGTACACATCAAATAAAAAGATTTGACCAATTTCCTAAATTTCATGAGAAATTTATCGGTGCATATAAAGTTGTTTCTTATAATGCGAACAAGTTATATTTCTTACGGTGGAACCTATCTATTTGAGTTTAAGTTCTTAACTTAACGTAGGTGCTTGTATTTTCCTGCATATATTATAGGATTTAATGATGTTATTATTTCACTGGTAGACGATGTGTCTCGATAGCGAGACGAATGAGGTGATTTCGTCAATCTCAAAATTTACTGGGCGTCATGTGAATTGGGCCTGGCACTGTTGATACTTTTTAACGTCATTATCAAAAGTAGAATAAATTCTATTTCTGATAACGGCGCCAAAAAGGGTTAACCACCTCTCATGACACTTAAGCCAGGTTGTCATTCCCAGCATGCCAGAGAGATGCGATACTGAAATATGTATTTGCTCTTCTAATAAATAATAAATGTATTTCTGCAAGCGCACAGATTATATCGAAGTAGCATTTTAACCAGGAGTATTCCAGGTATCGTTATTTATATTTTTATCACTGGGAAGGGAATGCTCAGGAATAAATGAGGAATGAGTAAAGATGATTAATGAGTATCACTGCATGTGTAATGGAGAGTTTTCATCTATCTCACTGTTGACACTTCTTAGCGTCGCACCACAAATAGAGATAAATCCCTATCTCCGGTACGACGCCAGAAATGCTTATGGGTATTTCTTATGACTATTGGATAAATCCGCAAGCGCACAGATTATACCGCTGTAGCACTTCACCTAGGAGTATTCCAAGGTATCGTAATTTATTTTATCCCAAGGAAAAGCTGAGCTAGAAATGATAATTAGAGAGAGATCCTAAAGAGTACCTCAACTTAGTATCGACTAGTATAGGGGGGTAAATGATAAATGTGATAGGAAGGGGGTTGATGAATGAAAGAGCCTAGGTAAATGATACTTAGAACGGACTAGACAGATTAGCTAGGTGGGAGGACAACGAGAGAGTACAAGGTACTCCTAAGCAATTCACTCTACTTTAATATACTTAGCTAATTAACTAGACTAAACACTATAGTTTGCCTCCTCAATACAAGTATGCTAGGCGAGGGGATAGATCAGTAGGAGGACAAAACTTCTACCGGACCGTGCCCTCCTGTTGTCTTGAAGCCCTACCTTTTAATAACTTATCTGACATGCGTGGTGGAATACTAAGGCTAGATAGAGATGTCACCTTCTACTAGCATCCACGAACAATCCACACAATAAGCGGTAATCAAGGATAAGCTAATATATAAGCACCACACTTACACACAACTTATTACTTTGACTACGATCAATAATCAAAGCACCCTATAACAGGCAATGATCGCATACAGGAAATGTCACAAGGATCACAGACTATAAATGTAAAGGCTATTGAAGAGCAAAAGTATATAACAATACTATATCTAGTATAGTAATGCTCAAAGTAAATACTAAGTAAAGTAAAGGGAAAGGATAATATATTGATAAAGATAAAGTCTTACAAAGAAGAAAAGATACAAGAGCTATACTAGACTTCCCAGAAGACAACTCCGAAAATCCCGAGCAAGCTCGACTCAACTCTAACTCCCACTCTAGACTAACTACTAGAACAATTCTAAGGAATGGAGCTTGTAGGCTTCTTCACCATGTGTAGAGAGGGGGGGGGGGTATGGCCCTCTATTTATAGTAGAGGAGTGGAGTAGGGGCTACTCCATCGCCACGTCAGCGATCCAGAGCCTCCCATCCTCCACCATTGGATCAAGCCGCCTTTGCAACCGTCATTGGATGAATGGTGGTGATCCAACACGTGGGGAAGGAGTATGGCGGTTGGGAGGAGCCAACCGACCTAGGGGGGTGGTCGACCCCCCCTATGGCCAGTGGGCCCCCTATACCCTCCAGGGTGTGGCCCCACTGGTCAGGGACTGCTTGAATGCTAGGTGGGCCCTTTAGATGGTCGGCCGACCCCCCTAGGGGTCACTGGCCACCTCCTGCTCCCTAGTGCTGGTCCCACCTGTCATTGAGGTTATTTGCTGGTTCTGAGGTGGTTGTCACGTTTATCTCCTTGGTGTGGGCCCATGGATCCTTGTGCTTTGCTTGTGAGCCGTTGAGAGAAAGCACAGAGTGATCCAATGGATGGATTTCACTCTAGAGTGCCTCTCTTGGATCATGGCCGAGGGGGAGAGCCAGGTGGGCCCATAGGGTGGTCGGCCGACCCCCTATTTGGGTCCCACTGGCTCTCACTTGCTTCATTTCTTCATCCCTGCACTCAAACACTCATGGACATGTGGAACTGGTTATTTGATAAACTATACTCATGATGTGTTTGTTTTATCCCTAATCTGGAGATTGGTGGCATCATTTTAAGTATAGAAAAGTTGGTCATAACTTGTGCCAACAAGATCCCCCAAGCTTAACCTTTGCTCGTCCCGAGCAAACAATCAAACTTAGCTTGATGGATCAGGAGTTTCTACTATGCTTCACATTTCAAGAGTACTAAGGTTACAACAATCATACTTCTCTTTTGAATGGAAAAAATTAGCAAATAAGACTCACCCATATTACCTTAGTCCTTCATGGGGCTTATAGCTTTATTCTTTTTCTTGAGAGGTTGAGAGATAGAACAACTTGACTTGAGCACTAGTTTTCTCATTCTTTCACAAGTTTCACATCGGAGGTTTTGTAAGGTTTTGTAAAAGAAAACTTAGTGTTCCTCAAATGGTACTCTCGAGTCGCTCATATGGTGTATGATTCCTCACCAAGGCACATATCAAAGTTTGCCTTCTTTCATCTTATCTCTAAAGCTTATGTGGAGCTATAGGTAGGGATCAAAGATGTAGCAAACTTACCTTGCATATATTGTAAAGTCAAATCCCGGATCCAAGGAGAGAAGTGTCATACTCTTAGATCAAGATGTGCAAGTGATTGGAAACATGGTAAGCGATCAATACTCCTATAAATTATCTCTCTTTCCTAACTTATGAAGTTGAGACATAGCTATCTTTATTTTTTTTGTGAGCTTTGAAGATTGCTCATCTTTCATTTTTTTATATATATGTGAGCTTTGATGTGCTCAACAAATATAAAACTTGGGACTTTGAATGCCCTGAATTTTTCATAATTTTGCATAGTCTATGTCTCAATTGCTAACAACAAATTAGAGAGAGATTTTCTACTATAGCATGGAGTATGAACTATGTGGAAATGTAAGGCATGTTTTTGCGTACTTCCAGTGTAGAAGCAACATGTATATGTGACGTGTACGTGATCTTGATCTTGGGAGCATGATAAGTCTCTCAACAAGGGTCACAAAACTTGACCAAACTCAACACAAAGTAAGCAGCTTATGTAGAAAGCTTATATCATGAAAGATCATATATGGCTTTGGTAGGACTTATCACTATTGGGGAACAACAAAGTGTTTTGTCATTTTAAGAAATAAAACTCCGATAGTCATTCTTGCTTAGAACAATATCATAGCAGCTCTTATCTTGTCATATCATGTCTCACAACAACTTAGACTTAGTTACAACATTTGCAACCCACAAAAGTTTGAGGTTCATGATGAATTCTTTTTAAGCCAAGTAATCCATACTTAGGGAAATATCAAGTTGTAAACTAAGTACTAGAGAGACGTTTAGCAGAGCAACTATTCATCATTTCCATAGGAGATATAGATTTTTCATAAAGCATGTGAGAGTGGAGTAGAGAAAGTCTTTTTATTATTTTCATCATATGCAGATTTTTTTAGATGCAAAGCAAAGATAAGCAGGAAATGCATAAATATAAATGCTGAAATTAAAAACTTACCTTAGTAGGGGAGGGAACCTCCCCCAAGCTTGTTCTTTGCTCAGTGGTGTGGCGGTTGTGGATGGAATTGCCGCCACATGTCCCACTGCCGATGCTGTTCTGCTTGCATAGCTTGGATATCTTCGGCAGTTTGCTGGACGATGCATGTTGTCTCATCGTGCTCAACATGCAGCTCACCAAAGGTGTTGGTGAGATGATCGAACTGTTGCTGCAATTCACGATGCTCCCTTTCTCGTGTGGACGAGAAGGATGCTCGTGCTCTTTGCGGACGTGAGGATCGAGGAGGCATGCCGCTTGAAGTGTGCATGGGATCGGAAGATGCATTGTCTTCTTCCTCGTCCATAGTTTCTCGGGAGGAACCACCTTGCTCAAGATGAACAAAGTATAGCCCCTCCTGAGCTCTCCTGTCTGCACCTGCAAAACCTCTTTGTCCAATGCTTTGATCTAGATCAAGGGTTAGCTTACGGGTCCTATACAATTGAAGTTGCCTATTTGGAAGAGGCACCTCAATTGTATGGCCACTGTAGATCATTTTAAGATTACCATTGGCATCTCTTTTTAGCATTTGAGCAATTGTAAGATATTCTTCTAAGATCATAGCTAAAGGAGCAGAGATGTAAACAAGGGGTATGTGCCATTTAGCAAGTTCATGGATTCAGCAAGACGAGTAATTAAAGATGTGAATTGAATAGATTTATTACTCTCAAGCGAACTTTGCCAAAATTCCACTAAGCATTTAACAGGAGAGATTTGAATTTTATTGACCATGGCATATAGCAATTTTAATTCCATGTCATTTATCACGCTAACATTACTTCCAGGAAACAAAGTCATTTTCATCCAAAGATGCATGAAACGAAGAGTTGGATTATGAACCGCCTCAGGTTTAGGATTTGAACAATTATTAAGAGCAGAGATAGAGAACCAAAACTTTCTCTTGTTAAACTTACGCATGGCAAAGTTTACATCTATCACGCATGAATCATCAAAGCCAAGAGCAGCACTTAGATGACTCCAGGTTAAACTAAAGCTTTGATTAAACATGTGAAAGAATATTCCAACATTAGAGGTTTGGAGAGAGCATAGAAACTCTATGGTGAGCAATTCAATTCCAAACTCTTCTATTTGCCAAAAGCTAGACCAACCAATCCTAGAAAAGATAGTATTAAATTCGTTGGTCATACCTGCATTGAAGAGAAGATTCGGATCCAATATCCTCGTATGCTCGAAAGATCGATCCTGGGGAGAGAGATACCTTTCATACCCTGGTTGGTCAAACCAGAGACCGCTCTATTGATCATAGGTCCTCATCGGGGGTACCATGATTGCCCTGATGTGTGGTACCTCCGTCGGTACTTCCTCTTCCTCCTGAGGGAGTTCTTCGGTTTGGAGGCCCTCCCAAGTGTATCGGGCAGAACCTCCCCTTCTCCTTCCTTGGGAAGTATCATCGGATTGGCGGGAGCGTCGGGATGAGCTCTGACTCATAGCTTGCTTCATTGACTTGAATGCGGATGTCAATGGGTTCTTCATCTTTGGAGAGGAAAAGAACACGAGCAAGACTAGGGAGAGTATCACTACTTCTCTTGAAAGGAGAGAGCAAGGCAAGGAGAGGCTTGAGATAGAACTGAATTCTGGTTGAGGTGTGAGGGAAAGAACTCTCCTTGCATGGTGTTTTACAGGGGAGAGGAGATGGCACCAAAGGGGTGCCATGGGGTGGTTGGCCGACCACCCATGGGCATGCCCTTAGGTGCCATGATCACAAGCCTTAGTGGATGTCTTTCACAAAGCAAAAGAGAGAGAGAGGAGGTGACCATAGGGTGGTCGGCCGACCACCCCATGGTGGGGAACCCACTGATCATTTTTCTAGTTCTTGGTGAAAGGTGAAAGGTGCTATGTGATGTGATCAAAGGCTGAGTTAAAGTGGTCAAGATTCTCCTCTTTAAACAAAGAGTAGTGGGGGACAAAGGTATGTCATGCTTTGCTCAAAGGTGATTGATGTGTTTTCTTTTTCAAAGCATGACAAAATGAAAGTGGAAGGTGTCATGATTCCCCACTTTGGACAAGGAGTAGTAGGAGACAAAGGTGTGACATGCTTTAACCAAAAGTGATTGAAGTAAAGCATGACAAAGAAAAAGAGATGTAAATCTGATTTTTGAAAGCAACACTACTCAAATCATGAAATTCTTGGACAAAGGATGGTGGGGAAGAAAGAGGGATGATCACCATGCTACTAGGGTGGTCGGCCGACCCCCTAGTGCTCCATTTTTTTGTTCTTTTTCTTTTTATAAAGGTTCCTACATGATCCTTAACCAATTAAGCCAAGATAGGGTATATAGGGTGGTCGGCCGACCATCCTATTGACCCTACCTTTTGTCAAATTTTAATGCTAATCTAATTCTCAAGTTTTATTTAATCTAATTTTAGTTTTCTGAATTTTAAGTATGAAATAAAATGTTTTAACTAAATGAAAGAAGGGAAATAAAGGATAACTACCGATTTACCTTTCGGCGAAGGCTCCTTGATTTTAAGTCCTTGGAGTAGGACTCTCCTTCTTGTTCATTCTTCGGGTGCACATGATGGCTCCGGGGACGGAGACCGTGGGGCGTGCACCTCCTTTGCTTTCCACACCTGCCTTGGATTGGCAGGTTCATCTTCCTCGAGTTCGTTGATCTTGGCCTCTGGGCATTGCTTCTTTGGGCGCGGGGCTCGAACTCTTCTTCTCGGGGGTTATGTTTTAACCTGTTTGTTAAGTTTATAACCATTGAAAGCACATTTTACCTTATGACTCGGGAACTGGAAGTGTATCTGGCCCGATCCAACGTAGATGACTGCGTTGGTGGTGTTGAGGAAGGGCCGTCCCAGGATGACGGGGACTTCCACGTTAGCTCCCATGTCGAGGATGATAAAGTCGGTGGGGATGTACTCATCTTGGATGTTTACCAAGATATCCCTCGCGAGTCCCTCAGGAAACCGTATGGTTTGATCGGCCATCTGCAGGCGAACACATGTGGGGACCAAAGGTCCTCCTAAGAGATTGTCATATGTTACCTTTGACATGATGTTGACGCCCGATCCGAGATCGCAGAAGGCGGTGTGGAATGTTTGCTGTCCGATTGAGCACTTGATTGTCGGGACGCCTGGATCTTCCTTCTTCATGATGAAGGGATGATCAAGAAGATAGCCCCAATAGGAGCATAGTGGAGGCTTACCGAACTTTGTTGTGACCATGTTAACATGCTTAATGGAGTCCTCTGGGTTCCCAGGGATCTTACCCTGTTCTAAGGATGGCATAGCTGCTGCTAACTGAGCTAATTGGGTTTTTAGCATTTTATTAAAGCTCAATTGATTTTTCATAGCAGTTGTAAAGCTATCCATTTTCTCACCAAAGCTTTCTAGAACGTTATCAGTAGCAATCATTTTCTTATTTATACCATCATTAATCTTAGATTGCCCTAGGACAAGATCTTTTAATGAAGGTTGATTGTTATAAGAATTGTAATTGTTATAATTGCTATTGCTTCCATTACCTTGGTAGAAGGGGCGTGAATTCCAGATTCCTTGTTGTTGGGGTCGATACCCGTTGTTGTTGTTGTTGTTGCTGATGAAGTTCACGTCCTCCTTTGGTGTCTCGGGGCAATTGTTGCCTGAGTGATCATTTCCGCCGCACACCTCACACCATGGGTCAGCTTCAATGGCTTGTGTGACGGGGACGGGGTAGATGGCCTCTCGTTCCTTCTTGGAACCTTCTTCTATCTTCTTCATCAAGAGGTCCATCTTAGCAGAGAGCATGTCCACCTCACTGACGGTGTGCATACCTCTCTTCTTTGGCTGGAGACGTTCCTCACCCCAACCTTGGTTGGTTACCATCTTCTCGATGAGGTCCTTGGCACTTCTTATCGTGTGTTTGAGAAATGCCCCTCCAGCGGCAGCATCAAGGTGACTACGGGCCATGCTAGTCAGCCCATGGTAGAACCCTTGAATCAGAAGCCAGTCGTCTATCCCATGATGAGGACAGGCACGAACATACTCCTGGAGACGCTCCCATACTTCGGGAATTGTCTCGTCGGATTAATGCTGAAAGCTCGAGATCTTTCCACAAAGGGCATTGGTTTTGCCCGTCGGGAAGAACTTCTTGAGGAATGCATTAGCACACCTCTCCCATGTAGTGGCCTCTTCCTTGTGGGCGTAGAACCATTGCTTTGCCTTCCCCAATAGCGAGAATGGGAAGAGGCGAAGACGAATGGCGTCAGACGCCACTCCTTTGATAGTGAATGTACCACATAACTTCATGAAGTGTTGGAGATGAGCATTGACATCCTCATGGGGCTTTCCGCAAAACGGATTGGCCTGCACCATGTGGATCAAGGCGGGCTTCAGCTCGAAGGTGGCATCCCCGAAGTTGACCTCGGGACCCTGAGCTATGTGGGTAGCTGACGGGGCCGAGAAGTCAGAGATTGCCTTCTGGGCCATAGATTCCTTGAGTGGTGGTGTAGAGCCTCCTTCCTCAAACGGATTCAGGTTCGAGATGAACCTCTGAGGTGGGACTTGACGATGTCTAGACCTCCTCAACAGCTGCTCAGGATCCTCTAGGTAGTTTTCCGGCAGTTGGAAACTGCTCATAAACTGTCTGGCTTTACAAGAAGAGAAGACACAGACAGGGGGTAAGCCCCTATGACTAATTGATAACTAAGTTAATGATAAGCTCTGGATTCAATCTAATTAAAATTTCTAGGCTATGCTTTCCCCGGCAACGGCGCCAGAAATGCTTGTTGACACTTCTTAGCGTCGCACCACAAATAGAGATAAATCCCTATCCCCGGTACGGCGCCAGAAATGCTTATGGGTATTTCTTATGACTATTGGATAAATCCGCAAGCATTGGTGAGAAGTGGAGTATGGCCCTCTATTTATAGTAGATGAGTGGAGTAGGGGATACTCCATCGCCACGTCAGCGATCCAGGGCCTCCCATCCTCCACCATTAGATCAAACCGCCTTTGCAACCGTCATTGGATGAATGGTGGTGATCCAACACGTGGGGAAGGAGTATGGCGGTTGGGAGGAGCCAACCGACCTAGGGGGGTGGTCGACCACCCTATGGCCAGTGGGCCCCCCTCTACCCTCCAGGGTGTGGCCCCACTGGTCAGGGACTGCTTGAAGGCCAGGTGGGCCTTTTAGATGGTCGGCCGACCCCCCTAGGGGTCACTGGCCCACCTCCTGCTCCCTGGTGCTAGTCCCACCTGTCATTGAGGTTATTTGCTGGTTCTGAGGTGGTTGTCACGTTTATCTCCTTGGTGTGGGCCCATGGATCCTTGTGCTTTGCTTGTGAGCCGTTGAGAGAAAGCACAGAGTGATCCAATGGATGGATTTCACTCTAGAGTGCCTCTCTTGAATCATGGCCGAGTGGGAGAGCCAGGTGGGCCCTTAGGGTGGTCGGCCGACCCCTATGTGGGTCCCACTGTCTCTCACTTGCTTCATTTCTTCATCCCTGCACTCAAACACTCATGGACATGTGGAACTGGTTATTTGATAAACTATGCTCATGATGTGTTTGTTTTATCCCTAATCCGGAGATTGGTGGCATCATTTTAAGTATAGAAAAGTTGGTCATAACTTGTGCCAACACTCACTCAGTACAAGATAAGTGTCACATAAGATATAGATAATGAATGAATAGTGACAAAAGATAAATACTGATCAGCATATATATTAGCCACATAAGATAATGATAAGCACCTCAAAAAATATTCTAGCAAGTCATTAGCATGGAATTAGGACGAACTACAAAGATATTTCCTAAGTCATTCTTAACTATACAGTCTAGCATACTATGATTAGTGCAATTACACTTGGCAATCATGGCAAGAAAAGAGATATTCATGTGTAGTGAGTATTACTAAGGAAGATGAAGAGCATAGCAATCACTTCCCCATAATAGTACTGCTCTGCGTGCCCTACAAACGGGAGGAGGACTACAAAGGACTCAATAGGACTGTCACTCCCGCGATCTACTCACGATCCGGAATGTAGGGTACAATCGTAGATAAATACGGTCTAGGCACCACGCCTACACAATATCTATCATTTACCCATAGTACTGGTGGATAAACGCTATACGATCCTAAACATAGATATGATTCAGATCTAACTAAGCCAAGTATATAATCATAATAAACTAAGAACAATATAACTAAGAATATGAACGAATAGAGTAAAGTCATAAACAATATAAGGAAGTAGAGCAAAGTCATACTCATAATACTGAAGAACAAATGAAGAACAATGAAGAACTAGAGAGAGAATTACCAATAATTCTCTTGACAAATCCAGAAACCAATCGAAGATTGACTCCTTCTAGTTCTAATCCTATATAGCTATGCTAAACTAGAGATCTAGTTGATGTGGTGGCTCTAGGGCTTGATCAGTGGCTTCTCCTCTTGAGATGGATGATGGATAATGAATTAGGTCAGAGAGGCTCTCCTCCTCTGGGTCAGGGGGCCTTCCTTATATAGGCTCCTCAAAGGAACATCGGCCGTTGGATCAAACCGACCTTAATGGAGGGCTTAGATGTGATCTCAAAGGCGGTGGAGAGGTGGTCCCACAAGGTAGACCCTTTGGGCCTTTCCCTAGGGAGGCCTCCCTAAGGAGTAGGGCGGGCGCCCTGCCCCTGGGCCCGCTCGGCCTCTGGTTCCTTCCCGCGCCTTCTTGACTCTTCTAGAGTGTTCTTGTTTCTACGGATGATGTTTATCTCTATGTAATCATGACATGTGGGCGTTTCCTCCATATTTCCTGATATCCCCCTACAGAAATAGACATTCACCAAAACTCGTGGAATTCTATCAGTATAAACCCTATTTCTAAGTGTTGGTTTCATATAGATCATTTTCCTTGTCTAGTTGACGGTTGAATTTGATACTTAAGGACCGTCAACAAGCTCCCCAAGCTTACCTTTTGCTTGTCCCTGAGCAAAGATAGACTCAGTGATGGATCAGGAGTTGCTACAATGCTTTCACGCTTTACAGGTACACATGCTTTCAAATAAGATCTCGTCTCCGGGTTAGATCAATTATTAAGATAAAAAACTTACTCATTTTACCTTCCACCATGGGGCTTGTAACCATTACCTTTGTCTCTGGTAGTTGAAAGATAGAACGGTCTAGCCAAGCACCATGTACCTGCTCTTTGATCAACTATAGCTCCAGAGTTTTTTTAGATTTTCAAAATAAAACTCAGAGATTTCTTGTAGGACTCTCTCAGTCGCTCCTTTGTGGTATTTCTGGATCCTAACCAAGGCATTAATGGTGTATGCCTTTCTCTCAAATATGTGGTATTTGTGGTATAAGGCATTGTGGTATTGCCTTCTCTCTCTCACCCTACTTCTAATAGGCTAATATCTGGAGCTCATAGGTGGGAGATAGCGTATACATACTTACAAGACATATGTTGCATAGTCAAACCACGGATCCAAAGGAACAGGTCAATAAGTCAAATTAAGATGTGCATGTGTGGTGAATGAATGGTGTGTGATGATGATAGTGATGGTGATGATGGTAATGGTAATGATGATGATAGAAGAGGTGAAAGTCTAATTCTACTTTTGCTCGCTTTTGATGGATATACCTTTCTTGCATTTGAAACCTTTCGAAGGGAATGAGATGCTCGATAATATATATATATATATATATATATATATATTTGATGGGTATCTTGTACCCCTAATTCTACTATCGGTCACTTACCCATTTTTACCTCTCTTCTCACTTTTTATTTTTCGAGGTTGGCGGACATTTTGCCCTTTTTATTTCCTCGTATCTCTCTCTTTTTCTTTTTTTCTTCTCTTTTTTTTTCAAGAGCACTCATCCTTGTAGAGCTATAAAGCGAACGCTGACTAGAGCCTTTATTTCACAGAGATAAAACAGGAATAGGAGAGTATTTATATGTTTCTATTCTCTCCCGGATTAGGAGTAGAATGTTTTTGGTGGGTGGATTTGGAGATGGGAATGAGTGGATATATGTGGATGCGTACTTCTAGGATAGAAGTAGCGTATGTGGGTGGAGTGTAATTGAATGCGTACTTCTGAGGTAGAAGCAGCATGTATGGATGTGTGTGAATCTTGATTCAAACCGCATGACTAGTTCCTAAGGGTCACATAGCTTGACCACACTCAATGCTCATAAGCAGTATGTAAAATTGTGTGATTTCCTAGTCTATTAAGCATGTATATTGGCTGTGGTAGGAATTTAAACTCCCGTCATACAAGAACTCATCATGTAGCATTTTAAAGTTTTCAAAATATAAAATTCTCTAGAATTCTAGTATCTCTAGGAGCAGATAAATAGCAACTCAAACCTTTCCATATCATATCCATCAATGACTTAGACTTTAGATCAGGTACTCTTCCCACAAGTTCAGGTTTAGAGAAAATTTCAAATCATAACAATTATGTCTAAACTTGAGAGAGATCAAATTTGAAAACTGGGTACTTGAAAGGTATTACGACAAAGCGACTATTCATCATTTCTATGTTAAGAGTTTATCATTGGGATTCATTTTAGCATAGCTATTTTATTTTATTCTCTCCTATTATTTATTTAGCAAACTCTTAACTAATCAAAAACACACATATATATATAAACGAGAAAATATTTATTGGGTTTCTATAATTATGCATCTTTTTATTTTCATCAAAGTATAGTTATAAAAACTGATAGGTAGTAATACTTAGCTGAGTATGTGGGGTGCTCTCCCCCAAGCTGGATTTTGACGTAATTTCTTCTGATGTAGTGGAACGTGGGGGTGCTCTCCCCCAAACTTGATTTTGACGTAATTTCTTCTAGTGTAGCTAATAGGTAATAGAGGTGTCCTCTGGTTACTGTTCTCCATTGATCCTTGAATTCTGTGAAAGCTCAAATAGACAACAAAGCTCGTGGAACTGATTAAGTGTTAGTCATAAATCTTCTAGCTTTGGTCTTGTCGAGTTTCCTCTAATGGATGTTATTATTTAGCGGGATCATAAACTTATTATTTTTATGTTTTCATTTTATAAGACAAAAACTTATTATTTTTTTATGCCACCACAGCGAGTACACTTATGAGTTTTATGCCACGAGTCTATTCACTTGGGGCTTAATAGTTTTAAACATTTTTATTTTCTTTTTAAAGATGGTGTAAACATGATTAACTAATTTGGGAAAGTAAATAATTAAGGGAAAGATAACTAACTACCAAGTGTTACCTCTTGGCACGACGTTCGGTGGTTTAAGTCCTCCGAACAGGACTCCTCACGTCCTTAGTTGTCCTGGGGCTCATTGGACGGCGAAGCTGGCGCCTCCGGCTGTGCTTCTTCTTCTGCTTTGATTTCTTTTTGTCTCCATACTTATGTTGGTGTGGTAGCCTTCCTAGGACAAACTCTCTTTTCGGGACACTTATTATAATTGAAAAGATGTACCTCTCCTTCTTCCCAAGATTCTCCGCTCTCGTGCCTGGGGTAGTCATAGAGTGATCTTTCATTTCCCAACCTTGGAGTTGGTGGTGTGTTTGGCCTAGAGAGTGGAGTTGCATATATTGACTCTTCTTCTTCGGGGTATCTCTCTTCATATCTCGATACTTCTCCTTTATAGGTTTCCCATCTATCCTTGGTGTTCTGCTTCTTCTGGTTGCGGTGGCGACGTCTTCTTCTTGTTCTATTCTGCTTAGATTCTTCAATAATGTAGTTAGCATTAAAGTAACGTCGTACCTTCTCAGAGGGGAAGTGTAGGTGCACTTTTCCTGTCCCGATATAGATGATAGCTTTGGTGTTGCTTAGGAATGGCCTTCCAAGGATGATAGGTGGATCATAATCATCTTCTCCCATATCAACGACTAGGAAGTCTGTAGGGATGAAGTGGTCATCAATCTGGATGGGGACATCTTTTGCTATGCCTTCGACGGCGCGGCATGTCTGATCTGCCATCTGGAGTTGGGTGTATGTTGGATGTAGAGGCATTGTGCCGTATAGAAACTCATAGGTCAACTTGGCCATAATGTTGACGCCCGATCCGGTGTCGCAGATTGCGTTCTGGAATGAGCATCTGTTAATTGTGCATTCAATGGTTGGGACACCTGGGTCGTCCTTCTTGATCAAATGAGGGGATCTGATTTGGTCATCTTGATTATTGTGGAGTGCCGTGACCATCTTTGCTGATTCTGTTCATACTTGCTTCTTGTTCCTATTCTTGTTCTGCTTTTTCTGCTTGTTCCTTCCATTGGTCCTATTCTTTGGCTCATCTTGAGGTTGTTCAGGAGCTTGTATGGTTTTGTTCTTGAAGGTAAATGTCTTCTTCTTCCCTTTGATGTAGAAACTGATCTTGGCGGTGCTAGCATAGATGACAGCTCCAGCGGTGTTCAAGAGTGGCCTCCCAAGGATGATGGGTGACTCCTCATCAACACCGGTCTCTATTACCATGAAGTCTGCTGGGACATATGAGGTACCAATTCGGACACGGATATCTTTTAATATTCCTCTTGGGTAGCATAGTGTCCGATCTGCAAGCTAGAAACACAGGGTTGTTTCTAACAAAGGATAATTGAAGAATTTCTCATAGATTACCCTAGGCATGATATTGACGCTTGCGCCAAAGTCGCAAAGTGCTTTAGGAAAGTCCATGGTGCCAATGGAGATTGGGATGACGGGTCGTCCTGGATCTCCTTTCTTGGTTGGCATAGAGTCGCCACACCACTCTTCTGTGGGGTTGTTTCAATAAGCACCTGCATCAAATATGTCTACAAGATTTGCAGATTCTAATCCTTCCGGTTGTGATGGAATATCGAGGTTAGTAATAGGAACAACAACAACCATTTGGGTTAGCTGAGATTCAATCATTTTATTAAAGCTAATTTGATTCTTGATGGCAACAGAAAAATTATCCATCCTATTATTTATAGTTTCTAGTATTTTATCATTGGATGCTAATTTCTTAGACATGTTATCCATTAATTTTCCTTGGTTAGCTACTAACTCTGTCAAAGGTGGAAAATTAGGATTATTGAAAGAATTATTACCTTGATAATTACCTGAGTAGTTACCTGAGTAGTTAGGCCTTTGTTGTTGTTGATTCCAACCTTGATTTTGCTGAGGACAGTTGTAATTGTTGTTGTTGATATAGTTCACATCCTCTTGCAATTCTGGACAATGGTTTCCTGAGTGTCTAGTGTCTCCACACTCTTCACAGGTCATGTGAGAGTCATAAATGTTCATAACTTCTTTCTTCTCTCCAGCTTTTTCATCGAGTCTCTTCATGAGCAGGTCTAGCTTTGCTGATAGCATGTCTACCTCTTTGAGCTGGTGCATACCTCCACTTTTCTTGCGAGTTTGAGTTCTTTCTTCATTCCAACCTTGGTTGGATGCCATCTTCTCCACAAGAGATGTGGCTTGTGGTATTGTAAGTGATAGGAATGCTCCTCCGGCAGCAGCATCCATGGTTTCACGTGTGTTGTTGCTGAGCCCATGATAGAAGGTTTGCATAAGTAACCAATTCTCCATTCCATGATGGGAAAATTCTACGATCTACTCTTGGAAGTGCTCCCATGCTTCTGGAACGGACTCATCATGTTGTTGCTGAAAACTTGAAATCTTCCCACGGAGAGCATTGGTCTTCCCCATGGGAAAGAAATTTGCTAGGAAATTGGTTGAACATAGTGCCCACGTGGTATTCTTCTCCTTGGTTGCATAGAACCACTGCTTCGCTCTTCCCAAGAGTGAGAATGGGAAAAAGGCGAAGTAGTATTGCGTCTCTGGGGATATCCTTGATAGTGAATGTGCTGCAAATCTCCAGGAAGTGATGGAGATGAGCACTGGCATCTTCGTGTGCTTTCCCACAGAACTGACTTGCTTGCACCATGTTAATGAGCGCAGGCTTGAGCTCAAATGACCGATCAATGTTCGCAGCGGGTCCAGTGCAGATGTTGTCCGTGGTGGGGGCTGAGAACTCACGGATTGACTTGTCTGCCATGGCTTCAAACTCTGGTGTCAAGTCTCGAACAATGTTTCGATGATCTTCTTGATTGGGTGAAACTTCAAGCTGAGATGATTTTATCAAGATTCCTGAGCCAGCTGGCATGCAAAATTGCAGCTCCTTATTTATAATGCATCATCTGCAATCTGTCGAAGAACAGAACGTCGTTGAGGTTAAAGAGTAGCTCCCTCCCTCCCTCCCTCCCTCTGGAGGGCCAGTGGCTCGTCGCATCTTGTTCCCTTATTCAGAACAAAAGATTTATGCAAATGGTCCGAAGTATATCGTAATTTGCAATAAAAGTGATTATTTGTTTCATGTACCACAAAAAGATAATTATATTCTCTTGCTGTAATGCGAGAAAAGAAAATGAGAATCTGTACAGCATTCCTTAACAGATTCTTGGAATACATACAACTATAACTTGTATATAAAATTATTGCACAAAAATTTTTGAAAAGCCAGCATCGTTCTTAAGAAGATTAGTTGGGAGATGTAAAATTCCCTGTTACTTCTGTATGTTAGCATGTGATGTGATAGCACATTGTTTGCTTACGAAAAGGTGCAAATCCCACCTTTTATTCCCCATCAATTGGGAAGACAAACAGCAGGACATCATTCATTTGAGAATATTCCTTGAACAGTCCTTACAATGATCTATTTCTTCAAATGTGCCGAAACACATCATAATTCCGATGTCCACTTGATCCCCTCATTGAGGTTTCTTTTGGAGCAATACAGTCATGGACTCTGCAGGGATGCAGTCGTCGTCATCTTACCTCTACTGATTGAAATGAATGGCTCCTGTGCATCGAACAAGCATGACCATCCTTCGATCTCATCATAAGCCAAACTAAGAACAACTGTCCATTCATTCTGGATGGTCCAATCTAGCCAGTTGCTCCTCTACCTTATTCAACAATTCAATGTTCTCATGTATGGTGCAGTTCCTAACAAGAACTTCCCAAACTTGTACGTTAAAACTAAATGGTGAGCTGTTGATCCATTCAATTACTTTATCATTGGATGATGCATGGCTAACCAAATCAACCATACAAAAATAGTGCTCTTGTCCTGGAACAATCCTGTATCTCTCATTCATCAAATCGAAAAAATTCATCCCTTCTTCGACTAGGCCACAGTGACAGCAAGCCGTCAAAACCAAAAAGAATGTATTAGCATCAGGCTTCTGTCTTTCATGAATCATCTGAACAAACAATCCAATCACATCTTGTCCATGACCATGATGACACAGAGCAGACAACATGCCATTCAACAAAACTGCATTCTTCCTTTCCCTACCTGTTAGGCTGAACACCTCTATGGCACCAGACAAAAAGCTGCATTTTGAATACATGTCAATGATTGAGCTAATGATCATTACACTTCGATCAAAACGACATCTTAGGAACATTCCATGGATCTGCTGCCCAAGTTTCAGTGAACGCATAGCTGCACAAGCACTTAGGCAACAACCCAAGGTGATTTGATCTGGCTGCAAACCTTCCCTCATCAAGTTTCGAAACATATTCAGTGCATCCATTGGCTGCCCATGGCAAACATATCCCTCCATGAGGGCATTCCATGAAAATGCATTCCTCTCTGGCATCTGATCAAAGAGCTGACAAGCGATAGCCAACTGACCATCTTCAGCACAGGCACAAACTACTGTCGTCCACATATGGACATCCTTGATATGCATCTCGTCAAACAGCTTCCTAGCATCATCAGCACAATGGCATTTTCTATAAACATCAAGAAGCGAGCTGGCAATTTTCACATTAGACAAGAACCCGAGAACCAGCAAATGTCCATGGAATTGCCTGGCAAGCTCCCTGTCCATGAGCTGGGTGCCGGCCACAAGGAGCGCCAAGAAGGTGTGGTGGCTGTACCCAAGGGAGGGGTACATGTTTCGGAGCTCGGAGTACAGCTCAACAGCTCCCTGCGCTTCGCCGCCACGCCCGAGCGCGAGCATAACAGCATTGTAAGAAACGAGTTCCCGGTGTGGCATGGAAGCGAAGACCTCAGAAGCGGGTGCCGCCAGTGCCAGGCGCGCGTACCCAGTGAGCATGGTGTTATAGGAGTGGACGCTGGGGCGGGGCATTTTGGTGAACAGCCGGCGTGCGTCACGCTGGCGTCCGAGGAGGAAGTTAAGTGAAAGGAGGCGGTCGGCCAGCTGAGTGGAGCAGGGGACGAGGCGCTTGAGGCCCGCGAGGCGGACGTAGAGGAGGAGGCGGCCAGCCAGGGAGGGGAAGGACGACGCGGCTGGGCGGCGCAGGAGGAGGCCCGCGAGGGAGGTGAGGAGCGGGAACGGCGCGCGCAGGCGGCGCGAGCGAGGGTGGGCAGAAGGGAGACAGCCGCGGGGGCGTTGCCGCCAGATATACAGCTGTGGAGAGCGGCGAGGAGGCCCGAGTACTGTGGAGGCGAAGCCGGAGGACACGGCTCGCCGGGGACGGGCATTGGCGTGCGGCGGCCGTGCGGATCGGGAAGGCCAGCAGAGCTCGGGCAGGGCGCCCGACGGTGGTTGTTGGATCGTTGCTAATTCAAATAAACGGACGGCCTTGATGGACCAATCTAACGGCTATCAATCTGACTCCACTATTCCTAAATCCTGGTCGTCTAGTGATGTTCCAATGCGAATTATCACAAGCACTTTCAAATGGGCAAATTGAATTTGGGGTAGCCGTACCAGTGCTAGGACATCTGTGTCAGAGCATCTCTAACGGTTTTGCAAATGGGCTTGATATTTTTGTTTTTACAAAAAAGTCTAAAAATCTCCTATTTAACAGTTTGACAAATGGACTTGACATTTTTTTGTTAACTTGGCAAACACCGGGTGATATTTGGCTGAATAATGAGAAATCGTTGAAGATTGACTCTTTTTATCTTTGTCATATTTATTTGAAACTTGATAAATTCTTAATTTTGCCAAACAAAAAAATACAAAACTGTTGGAGATACTTATATGTTCTATAAAGCTAATGGCATGCTTGCTCGAGATGCGCTCTCTTTTCCCCTTGTTCATGAGTTTATATAAATAACTTCATAACTAAATTTAAATAAATACAAATAATATATACACTCCCTCTGTTCCTGAAACACCAATTCCTAGAATTCGTGTCAGTCAAGTTTTTTTTTTAACTTTGACTAACCTTATAGAAAAAATATAACAACATTTATGACTTAAAATGAGCACTGAAAATATATTCTATCATAAATCTAATGATACTAATTTGATATCATAAATTTTATTTTTTTTCTAAAAATTTAGTCAAAGTTCAAAAAATTTGATTTAAGACAACTTCAGAAATCTATGTTTTCCGGCAGAGAGAGAGAGAGTATTAATTATTTTTCGGTTCAAACTATTCAAAGTTTTGAGGACTCCTAATAAAAATGTTAAAGATAGGTTGCACTGCAAAGTACAACTAAGAACTCTGCCAACCTATGGTTCTAACCAACCCTTGTATTGTAGAGTAGTAATGAGTAGTTTTATCTCTTTTTCTCAAAATGAATCTGGAATCAGTTTAAAATTTTACGGGTTTACGAGCTTCACTTGCGTCTGTGCTTGCGTTAAACTAATTTGCGTTACATTTTCCTTTTATAAGGCATGATCAACTTCTTAGATTTTTTTTGCAATTTCAGACAATTTGCAGAGGTGCCTTACAATCCCCAATGCAACGAAGAAAAAATAGATTATCCCTGAAAACCGAGGGAATGAGGAATAAGATTGATTGCGAACCAGGGAGATTCCCTTTGTTAGTGCTCATATGCGAATTTCAGTAGCTGCTTCACGATTCTGTACCTGCAACATGTCTAGATTATTGTTGTGTTCGCTGAGATCATGGGGTGCGCCACCATAACAATCATTTGCAATATGCTAAACTACATTGAAGCGTCCTCCTATGCTTTAGAACCAGTATCAGTGGCAGGTCCAGCCTCTAGATCTTCAATCACCGAGATGAAGAATTGCCACAGCCACAATGCTTCAACAATTGGGTTAATCGAACATACTGAGTACTATTTTCAGACTGACTTAGTCATCACCTGAGTGGCTGAGCAACCATGCGTGCTTTCCCTCCCTAGAGCCGGCCCTCGTAACAAGACTGGTGCGGTGAGAAGAGAACTCGGCCCAACAACCATATTACACAGAACAACCAACCGAAACAAATCAAACAATCGAGAAGGGAGGTGATGGTGGGTGGCACGCTCGGGAGAATCGCCTCAGTTTCAATACAACTCGCACGTCGCACGTCAGTGATGGTAGCACTGGGAAACGGAATGCTTGTTACTTCCACGATGAATGTACTCAAAAGCTAAGGTTTTCACCTGAATTTCTGAGATTTACCATACACGGACCGGGTACATTAACCATAATGTTTATTATTAGTACAAATTAAAACCAACATCATGTTACAAAAAGAATGAATCAAACTTGACGCGGAAATGAAGTAACTTTGATCAAGCAAATGGGAAGGAGAAGGGCACTTAATTTTTTTGAGGAAAAAACCATGTACTTAATTGCTCCGTAGAATAGAAAATTAAAGTAAGAGAGAATGACGAAGAAGACCAAGAGGCCAGGTACGGTGATCGATATAACAATGGCGGGTCATCAGTTGAACCTGTTGCACACCTTGCGGATCTCTCCCTGCGTGCCGGTGAGCACGTTGACCTCGCTGAGCTTAACGAGAACCTTGGCGAACTCTGACTGGAAGAGCCCCGCGTTGCCGGCGAACAGGTCGACGATCCCGCGCGTAGAGCCGTCGCTGTAGAGGTTCTGATCGACGGAGAGGACGCCGCGGTGGAGCTGCAGGTTCCTGTAGTAGTGGTTGTCCACCTTGAGCGCGCTCCACTGGTCGTCCAGGAACACGGCGTTGTTGTCCGACGAGGGCACGTTGGGGCACACCCACTTCTTGTACACGGACGCGGTGGCCGGGTCCATGCCTGGGTCGGTCGCGCCGGGCTTGCCGCCGTACGCGTACAGCCGGCTGTTCTTGATGGCGCTGCAGTGCGTGGCGCCCACGGTGTGCGCACCCAGCAGCGCCACCGTCTCGAACGCGCTCAGGCCCAGCTTGCCGTAGTACGCCACCGTCTGCGCCGCGGTGAACTCGGGCGACGGGAGCTTGACGTCGGAGGCCAGTGACCGACGGCGGTCCCTCCGCCCCGTGCGCACCGCGTACGCGGCCCCGCCGGCCAGCGCGACGGTGTCCCTCGTGGCGAGGATCTGGATGTCGGAGCAGGACACGACGCCGGGGCACCTCCGCTCCAGCTCCGTCTTGATGGCCGCGATGACGTCGTAGCCCTTGACGCTGAGGTTCGGCGGCGCCGTCTTCTCGGTGCCGGGGCCGTCGATCAGCAGACCGCCGTCACAGCCCTGCGAATTATTTATATATTTATTATATATATAAATATAACAAACCAATGCAAGTATGCAATGCAACGCGTGGACTAGGCTAGCGCTATAGCTTGTTCACGCACGCACGTACATTGACGGCGCACTCGTGGAACTGCATGCGGAGGAGGTAGGCGACGATGGGGTTCTCGCGCGCGTAGCGGGCCCTGACGATGCCCTGCACCACCGCCTCCACGTCGGTGCCGTTGCACTTGCCCTTGTAGAACCCGTACTGCAGCTTGGGCTGCTGGGCGCTGCCGCCGGCGGCCAGTACCAGGATGGAGACGGCCACCAGGAGCGCCGCCGCGGCCGCACCATTGCTCGCAGTTGAGGCCATACCGATCGATCCCTGAGACCCTGACTGGTTTGCACGTACTATTTGGGATCCTCGTCAGATAAGTATATGGTATGGTGAGAGGGAAATGGCGCATGGTTAGCCTACTTATAGGCTGGATGCCGCTGGTCGCTGGGAGATAATAGAATGCAACAAAAATAGTGATGCGAGATTAGTTGTTCGTGGAGATCACGTACGACGCTGACAGAACCATGTCTGTCCTTTTATATGTATCCATATCCATTCAACCAATTAATTAAACAAAAGGACCGTGCTAGCTGCTTCTCAAAAAGAAAAAAAAAGGACCGTGCTAGCTGTGCCTGAAAGATGAAGTATATATGCTGTCCTCTTGAGTTTTTGATGTATTATTGATCCGGCTGGAATTCAGTTAGGCTCAGTGTTTTTATTTGGCAGCACACGGCACACCTTGATATTAATTGATCAGTGCTGCATGGATCCTGCAATAGTGGGCTTGCACTAACCCACTCACACCTACGGCGGAACAGGCCATGGATGCTGACCATCATTGTGCAGCATTACTCTTCAGAGCCGTTTTCCCAACACTTTGTTTATTGTGCATGTTTTCATCATCCTAAATAAATTCCTAATAATCGAAATAAGTGTTCTAGATTCATAAGTCCTGAACACAGCAACTGGGAATTAATATGAAGAAGTTGATGGGCGCTACTTTGCAGTTTGGCTGCTCTTTATTTCGTGCTATTCTTGACTAGGAGGGAGATTAATTTGACATATTCCTTGCACAGGATATTGTAGTTGATGGAGTGAGAGGTCAGGTCAAAACTCAGAATTTGGTTCTACTTACTTTTAACGAAGGGATGAGAAGGAAAATGTCACGTTATTATTTATTTTATATATTTATATACACGTTCAATGCAACAGAAGTCTAAAACCATTCAATACGGATTAACTAAGCACAAGTCGCCGCCTTTGCTTGCATCTGCTCAGCTGTTGAAAACAGCGGTTGTTTAGTGGACATTTTTGATTGATTGATCTACTGATTTATTAGTCTACTAGTACAAGAGTCTTTGACTCTGTTTCTCGTGGGCTCTGTTACTGCTCTGCTCACGAGAAACAGACTTGGGCCTATTTCAGGCTGCCTGACTCCTGCCTAGGACGGCCCATTTCAGTCTTATGGGCCTTTAGGGTACAGACTTGGGCCTATTTCAGGTTGCCTGACTACTGCCTAGGACGGCCCATGCGCGGTCTTGTGGGCCTTCGGGTACAGATTTGGGCCTATTTCAGGCTGCCTGACTCTGCCTACTCTTCTCTTCTTAACATGAAGATTGAGAACCAATATATGTTCGGTCCAGCCCATTTAGATCTTCTGTTGTACTGCGGGGTTGATTGGTGAGATTAATTCCTTGTTGGGTCGGCGGTGCTCGCTTGACTTGGCGAATCTGCGGCAGCGGCACATGGCCACTGTTGCTTGAGCTCCAATGCAGTCTCTTTGAGACATTGTTTGACCGTGGAGGCGCTAGGTTGTAGCTTCAGTATATCAAAGGCAGGCATTACTGTATCATCTTGAGCAGATCCAGCACATGAGAATGTATGTGCAGTGCAGCTCCGGTTTCTATGGCCTGGTCACACGCACCAACTGCAACTACTGAATGTCTGGTTGCTTCAAGTGCAGATAACTTTTCTAGCAGAACACATATTGTGAGTCAAATCAGAACAAGGTAGCTACCTATAGGATATGAGTATATATATTACTATGCAGGAGAACAACTTGTAGGCTATAGCTAACATATGATCGAGGAAACTCCAAATGGGAACGGTAGCTAGCTAGCTAGCTAGCTAGAAGTAGGAGTGGCGGGCCGGTGGTTATATATGAATATCACTTGAATTCGCAACAACGAGAACATGCTGCTTTCATCTTTACGCATGGAACCTATGACATGCATGCATGCGGTCAATAATGCATGCATTTGAGGAGCATGTGAAGACAATGTGATGAAATTCAGTTTTCGCCGCAAGAGCGCACAATACTTCAGCTCATGAGACATATCCGGACGATCTGCGTACGTTGGCTTCAAGATCTATCCGCGCTAGAGTAGTATGGAAGTACTCTTGAATGATGCAGGAGGTGTCAGCTCTTGAAGGATTATATCGCACTCGCAGTACAGCAAGTGGCAGGCAAAACATTTCGGCAGGGATCAATCTTGCCAGCCGCATGCCTTTTGATGAGTTTCCTATATACTAGTATATGAATCTGCACTACGTACTGCACTAGCACCAGCTGCTGCGTGTCGGTGTTCGCCATAAAATGGAAGTTGCTGAAGGGCCCCACAAAAGCCCCCAATCCTTTTGCAATTTCTATTTAAAGAATCATAAAGCGTTCTGAAAGATTGAACAAGTCAGAAAAACTACACGCTTTACCCCTCACTATAGGAAAACGGCGAGTTGCCGGTGCCCCCGCCTTTTTCATCGGCAAACGGTTTGTCGAAATACCGCACTCGCTAACTAGCACTCGGCAAACAGCGAGTCGGTAACTAATTTAGTTGCCGAGTGTCAGATTTCGGGCACTCGGCAATAATTTGTCGAGTGTCAGTCAAGCCTCGGTAAAAAAAAATTGGGGGCCGTCAACCTTGACGAAAATTTGTTGGTACTCGGCAACTATTTTTTTAGTTTTCCGAGTGCAGGTGGAAGGCACTCGACAGCTAAATTTTTTTATTTTTTCTGCCCAAAATTTAAATAAATGTTGCGAGTGCCAGCCACCTGGCACAACTAAATTTTTTATTTTTTTTAATAAATTTGTTGTCGAGTGCAATTACCATTGCACTCGGCAACTCTGGGAAACTGATTATTTTTAGGCTATTTGTTTCCTAGAGTTGCCCAGTGCAATGAACAATTGCACTCGACAACTAATTTTTGTTGCCTAGGGTTTGGTACTCGGCAAAAAAAAAAAAATTTCTATTTTTTTTGATTTTTTTTCTTTCCAACAAAACAAAGACAAAATATTATAAAATATTATATTAATTTTAATATATATATATATATATATATTATCACTTCACCATTCAAATCACATATACATCAATCCACCTTCAAATCACGTATTATCGCACCACCATTCAAAAACATATATATCTCACATCCCCTCATTCACAATCCTATATGCATATAGCATCACAAACATCCATCACAAACGTCCATAAGTCCCTAATACATCACACAACAAATGTCGTCCATAAATCTATCACATAGAGTCCATATCCACACATAGCTTGAATATGTACAAGTCTAAGTCGAAACAAAGTCTATGTCAATTTCAAGTTTCGGACAACATGAAAATAGACAGGGGAAGTACCTAGGGCCATCCTGACCCGGTCCGTGAAAAAGAGTATCTGGGGAACCCGGGCTGTGGATGAAAATGTCAGTTGGCACCCCCTGCGTGGGAAGGACCACTGCCTTAACCATGGGTTCGAACTCTAGACACTGCTGCCAAAGAAAAAAGTCAATTCATGGTACTGCGGGGGAAAATTTTCCCCAAACTAAAGAAATAAACCACCAGGACATACTTACGGAGCCCGAAAACAAAATGCTGTGGGGAGTAGCCAAACTGGACGGAGAAGCGACTCTGGCACGACCCACACCTTGAATTAAATTAAGGCGGGCCCATGAAGCTGAAATGTCCTGCAACCTCTTCTCCTGGGCGCCCTCTGGGTTGTACAGCCTCCCTCTCAACCGCATCTGCTCCTCAGCCGCCTCCTGCCACCGCCTCCACCTCGCACGTTGGCCTGCAACAGGCCACCCACAATTTTAAACAATGCAAATGCAAGTGATGTGTAAAAGCAATGAACGAGTACTAACCGGGGAAAATCCGAAATCTGCTAGGTGAGCTCAGTGCCGAGGGCGTTTTTGGGAGGGACGAGCTCGTGCTCCTTGCTCGAATTTCCGCAAGGTTGGGAACAGGCGGAGTCGAGGCGCGTTTGTTCGCCACCAGTAGCGGTGTGTGCTTCCTCCTACCTCATCACGATCTTGCTTCGAGGCTCGGTGGCCGGATCGAAGGCCTCTCCATGGCGCTAGCGAGTTTGCCGAGATGTACTCGGTACCTTATGTGGGCGCTGGGGTTGGTGTACAGCTCGGGCCCAGCGTTGGGTTGTAGGGGTTCGCGGGGCCGTGCCTTGCCTTGGGTGCCAGGCTGAACGCCATGAAGTCTTTTGCACTCCTGATTGGTGCGACCCGGACTGCGAGGAAAACATAAAGATTAGAAGTAATGAGAATTGGAAATTATAAAAAAAAATAAAGATAAAAACATAAAGAAGATTACCCAGCTCGAAGCGTACTGGGAGAGGCTCTGGTTGCCCTGGGGGGTGTGGGGTCCCAGTCTTCTGCAGGCGTCAGTCTCGACGGCCCTGACTCTTTTCCTCCACTCGGGCGAGAGCCACCTGTCCAAAAATCCGTCCCAGCAGAGGGGGTGCCCGGCGCACCAATCAGGCATCGTTGCATGTCATCAAGTTATTGATACGTCATAAGTAACAATCGTAGGGTGTATGATTGATGTTTCTCTTACCGACTAGTACTTTTCCCGGTGGAGATCATGGTGCGGCCTCTCTCTTCGGCACTTTCTCGCCAAGGACGTCGGGGGTAGTTGATAATGCCTGGAGCGCGTTCGTGGTACAAGTGCGAGAGTCGAGGCTTGTGACCTTGTCCCGCACTTGCGAGCCTTGTCCTGTACCCTGGCTCACACGTGTAGAAGTCCTGCATACAGTCATTATATCACGAACGACAATCAATGCGTAGTTTAGACAAATTTAGTGCGATAAAGATCCCTAGAACTCGGCCTTGATCCGCCCAGCAACGGATCCTGGTGCTGCCTCAGTGGCGTAGAAGTGGGCCCACGTCCAGGGCGCGTGTCACCCCGTTGTACTCGACCCGGCCAGGGTAGTGCTGCCGAATCGAAAAGGGCCAAGAATGCCATTGATGTGAAAACCCTTCTGTCCGGACACAAAATACCTAGTTGGTGCAAGAGTCATTAACAAAAATGTTGTCTCTAGTTTAATTTCAACTTCAATAAAAAAGTACTGAAATAATACTTACTGTTGCCCACGGATCGAATCACCGGGCGGTGGGGAGCGGTCGGGCGCGACGGGAGCCTGGCGGGCCCAAGAACCAGACTGTCGACGGGAGGTAGAGCCCTCTCCTACCGCCTGCTCTGCGGGCCACCGTCGCCTGGTGTGGAGCCCGGCCGCCTGGTCGTCCTCGTCCTGGCCCGGTGGTCCTCCTCCACGCCGGTGTGGGAGCCCACTGCACAGTCAGCCTCGCACGGCTGCCGCAGCCCCCCGGCCGCGGGGGTGCCCGCGAGGTCTCCCCCCGGGGGGCGTCGGGCCTCCGAGGGGTGGGTCGTGTAGAGCCTGTAGTGAACGACGTGGGAGCCTTCCGCTAGGTATTTTGTCGAGTGCCTGCAATTTCAAAGAGTAAAAAACCCAAATTAGCACACTTAATTAAAAATACTTATAAAGAGATGCAAAATGAACCAAACATAATTGTAATAATAATAAAATATAGTTTTATGAATTAGAATTTTTCATGAGGGGTGTGCTGGATCATAGGGTCGTCATCACTATCTATTGCCCTTTTTTCCCCCTCTTCCTAAAGGACATCGTTGTCTTCTTTGCCACCCCCTTAACTTTTAATCGCCAAGCATTTGTAATTTTTCCCCAAACATTTGGGCACCTCTTCCCCCCCCCCCCTTCTTTTCCCCCCCAAATTTTGCCCGGAGTGTCTTGGTCTTTTTTTAAAACTTCCATCCCCCATCAGCGAAAACATGTTTTGTAAAACCCCTCCCTTTGGCCCCTTGTTTGGGATTGAAATCCGGGGGTTTTGGGGGAAAGTTGTAACCCTTGCGTTTGGGACAAAAAAATTTTACCTTTGCGGGAAAACCAAGGAAAAGGGGCCCCCAAACCCCCAAAAGATTGGGTTTTTTTGGCAGGGCCCCATGGGAGGGTTTTAATGGGATTTTTGGGGCCCCTTTTGGGGGCCCAAAATATAGATACCCTCTCCTTGATATTTAAAATTTTGTTTTTTTTGACTAGTAAAATTCGGGGAGATGTTCTCGTGAATTAGGATAAACCATGGACTTTGAAACGACTGGTTAGGCCCTTTTTTCCCCCTCAAGTGGAGCTTTTATTTTTCTTCTATTCCCTTGTAGTCGGTAAATGGGCCCCCGGGCTTTTACAAAATCCCGGTATTGGTGGTTTTCTGTTTGGGGCCCCCGTTTTGTCATAGTTTCTTGAGTGAATTTTTTGTATTAAATTCATAAACGTTAAAGTCTTGATTTTTGGGAAAAACCCCCTTTGGCGGCCCTTTCATTCGCATTAAATTTTTTCTATTTTTGGGCGAGCCTGCAAGGTGGGGCCGGATAGATTTTTTACATTTTTGCCCAAAAGGAGAAAAGTGAGATGTCAAAGATTCACCGGGGTCCTTTTGTATCGAACCGGGAAAAAAAAAATCTTTACACCCATGTTTAAAAAAGGTTATCTTCTTTTTTGGGGGGGGACCCCCTATCCCTCTCCGTTTATTTAAAAATTTCCCCCGAAAAAAAAGAAAAAAAGGGAAATTTTGGGGACATGGGGATAGTGATGACTTTTTGAAAAAGTCATTGAAAATTATTGTACATAAGGCTTCACTTCGAAAAGTTTTTAAAACCCAAAAAATTTTTTGAAAATTTGCCCCCAATCATTTTCCCCTTTAAGGGGGCGGGGGGCCCCGGTGCGTTCCCTTTTCCCCAGTTGCCCTCAAAAAGGTGAGGTTCGATAATCTGCCCCGGGTTTTAAAGGGGGGGGGATTTTTTGCCCCGGGGAAAAGGTTTCCTTATAGTTGTTGTTGTAAAATTTTAAAACCCTCCCGGGAATAAAGGGGCCTCTCCCAAACGAAAGCCTCGTTTTTGGCTTTATTTTACACTTTTTTCCAAGAATTTTAGAATCTCCTTTCATATCCCACAAGGGCCCCGACGGGCCCCCCCCATTCGTCCCTTTCTTTAGGAAAAGGGGCAAAATATATGTTGCATGCCCCAAAGTAGCTGGGGGGGTTTTCCCCTTGTTTGGGCAGAGCAAAAACGGGGTGCCATTTTTCCCAAAATCAGCAATGACGTCCGGAGAAACTCCTTGGCACAAAGCTGGGGGGGAAGAAAAAGTCAACTCTCCCCGCACGGCCACATTTGCTGGGCATTTACCCCCCGGTCATCGCGGGGGAAAGGGGCCGCTCAACCCCTATGTGGTAGTCAGGGCTCTTCATCCCTAAGACCGCATGTGGAAAAAATTCACCCCCCGATCAATTGTGCTACCCGTCTGGGGACATCAACATCCCTTTCAAGCCCCCCTTCCCCTTTGGTCCCTTTTCAAGACGAAATAAACCCGGGGCCCTTTTCCCTTTCTTACCGGGCCAGGGGCTTCTCCTTGCTTTTTGGGCCCATCCCCAAATCGTTTCCAGGTCCCAAAAAAAGCCCCTTTTTTGTTGTCCTTTGACTTTTCTATTCCATGAGGTTGCAAAAAAGTGAAACCCGGGGATATTTTTTCGGTGTGCTTTCATCAAAAATTTTGGGGGAAAAAGAAAGTCATTGGGAAAAAATTTGGGTTTGTCAAGCCGATTTATGATCCACTGATGTTCCAAAATTTTTCCCATAAAACCACCTGAGTTTTTTTTCTTTTTAGGCCTCGATTCGCACGGACCCAGCACCGGTCTTTATGTGAGGTGGGGGTCGGGGGATTGAACCCCTTTTTCCCCCAAATTTTGACATTTTGTCTGATGGATGGTCAAGAGGGAGGAATTGACGATGTGGTCAAAACGAAGAAAACTTTTCCACCCTTCTTCAGTGATAGAACTTTACAACGTCTTGATTTAAAGGGCATGGGATTTTTCCCCTGAAAAAACCAACGCGAATATGCCCCAAAAGGGCCCGGAAGTCAGGGGGGGGGAAAATGGTACCCACATGCCCCAAAAAAAAGTTCTTCTTTTTTGCCCCCGGCGTATTTTTAGTACCCATTTTTCCCCCAAAAAAAAAAAATTCATCAATGGAGGCTCCATAAAAAAACCCATTTTTTGCTCCCCCGGGGTCCGGAAAATTTTCCGAAATGAAAACATTTTTTGGGTTTAAAAGGAGCCCCGGGGGGGGGGGGGGAAAATTTTTGGGGGGTACGAAAAAAAAGCCAAAAAGTTACGGGGGCCCCCATCAAACCCAAAGGGGTTTAACCCATTGTTGCAAAGGGGACACGTCATTTTAACCCCCTCGCTTTCCGGATGCATGTTATCGAAATATTTTATGCATCGCCCTCGGTGGGTTTGTACCATCTTGTCCGGGTTGTATTTTTGCCTTGCTTGTGCCTTGTCATCTGTTTCCCCGACTCCTTGTCATGAACAAAAAATTTGGTCCCCATAAAAAAGGAAAAGGGGGCCCTAAAGGGTTTTGTGGGGTACCAAGCTTGACTTTTCCCCCCCTAGGGGCGACCCGATACCTAGAGGATTTGCCTTTGGACAGTTGTTTTTTGCTTTCTCGTGCAGTTTCCCAAAAGGTTTGGGCGCAACCCTTGGCAAGCAGGATTTGTCATAGCATCTTAAGTGCACGAAGAAGTTTCTGTCCCTGTATAAGTTCTTCGGCAAAAAGGCCGCCCCGGGCAGAGATTCAAAAATTCCCCAAATAACATAAAAAGTTGTTCGATCATGTAAAATGCGATTTTTAAAAGCCATCGGGCCCCCATGGATCCATTTTCGAAAATTTGTGTCGTTCAAAAAGGGGGGTTTTTTTTATGCGAAGACAACATTCGTAGTACGCCTTTGCAGTTTTCCCCGGGCCCTTGTCCTCAAAACCTTATGACCGTCCCCCCTAAAAATATCCACCCCAAACGGCCCCCCGGCGTCTTTTCTAACCCCCGAAAACGTGGTCTCACCACCTCCCTCAAAAACGTTTGGGTTACCATGGTAGTTTCCAACGGGGTTTTTTGGCGGGGAACCCTACAATTTAAAAATCTTTCCCCCAGCCCCTTTTGTCTTTCTTAAAAGGTTCCCCCTTTTGCTTTGGGGACACGACATCCGAATGGCCCCTTTAGCAGCCTCGCCAATGAATTCCCCCTGAAAGTTTTTGTCTTAGTCATCCATCGGGGGGATTAGCGTGGCCCTGTACATCAATCACGGTTCTCATCCTCAAAGCATTACATATGTAAGCGGAAAAATTTTTAAATAGCAAATGCTCTGCACAAGGGCCCCAATGTTTTAATAGGGGGGGTAGGTCCAAAACCCCCCCGGGGGATGCATTGTTTGTCAGTTTCCATGCTCCGCTCCGACCCCAGATAGTTTTTTAGCGCACCCGGGTTTTCCCCCCCATACACTTTTCCCCAAAGGGGGAGTGACCCCGGGGAAAAAAAGGGGGTGATGCCGAAAGTTTTTTTTAGCCCAGAGGGACCATGGAAAATAAAAATATATGCATTTAAAAGAGTGTCCAAAAATACTTTGGAAAAACCGAAACAGTACCGGTCACAGATAGGGAAAAAATTTTACATCCCTTTCCGGGACCATTTCTTTGAAGGGGGAGGGTAACTTGGTTACGTATCATAAAAAAAATGCATGAAAAGGGGGGGGGGTTTTTTTTCCCAAAAGGTGCCGGTGAAAAAAGGCTAGGGGGGGGGTTTGGGGAGGCGGTCCCGGGGGAGGGGGACGGGGTTTTTTTTCAGGCAAAAACAAAAACCCCCAAGGAGCGATCGGGGTCCCCCAGTCCCCCCCCGGGCCCTTTCCCTGAAAAAAAAACTTTTGGGCAGTGTCAACAAAAAATTTCGACAAAAACCCCCCTGCCGGGGAGGTTCCCAAAAAATGCAAAAAAATAGGCAGAAGGCCAACAACACTAGAAAAATAGTTACCAAAGGGGCCCAAAAAACCCCATATACCCCAAAAAACACACCAAAAAACCATATAATGTTAGTTTTTTCTATTTTCTAACTATATACTCTCCCCCTTTCCCTTTTCTAACTATACTAATTCTAATACAACTACTTTTGCTACTGAGGGCATTCCCCTTTTGGGGGGGGGGGGGGGGGGGGGACGGCAAAAAACAGATGACGAAAATGGCTGGGAGTCCTTCACTTTTTTTCCTTTTCCCCCCCCTTCTCCCCCCCCCCTAAAATTTGCCCTTTCCTCCCCTTCTTCTCCCCCCCCTCCTTCTTCTCCCCCTCCTCCTTCTTCTCCCTTCCTCCTCTCTTCCCCTGCCCCTAGGTGGGGTGTGGCTGGGGGTGGGGGTGGTCGGGGCAGGGGGTTTTTTTTTTGGGGGGGGTGGGAGGATTGTGGGTGGGTGGGGGGGGGGACAAGGGGCTGGAGGGGGGCTGTTGGGGTGGGGGGTGGGGGGGTGGCGGGGGCGGGGGTTTGGGTGGTGGCGCGGGGCCCCTAGCGGCGGGCGGGGGCGGGGGCGGGCGCGGGGGGGGGGCGGCGCAGGGGGGCCCCGGGGTGGCGTGGGGCCAAAAGGGGGGGGTTTGGGTGCGGGCGGTTTTTGGGGGGGTCGAAAGCGCCGGGGCCGGGGGAGGTGCGGGGGGGGAAACGGCCCCGGGTCGGGGAAATTAATAACCCCCGGGGTTCCCTTTTTTTTTTAAAATTTCCCGGGTTTCTGATCCCCAAAAACCCGGGGACTCGGCAACCCCCCCGGCAACTTTTTTAAAAAAATTTTTTTTTTTTCCCCTCAAATTTTTTTTTTTTATTTAAAATATTTTAAAAAAAGTTCAAAATTTTTGGGATTTTTATTGTTTTTGGTACTTTTCCTTTTTTTTTTTATTTTCTTCAATTTTTCCCCCTTAAAGTTCTTTTTTCTGCAGGTGCATAAAAAAATTGATTTTTTTTTGTTCCAAAAAATCCTTTTGGTAGTGCAAATGATGGCAAATGCATGACCATCTCGAAAGTTCGGGCAAAAAGTACGGGGAACGTCGCCCCAAAAACAGTGTTTGTGTTTTTTAATTTATTAAAAACAAAAAAAATTCCGAAAATCACAAAACTTTAGCAAGTGTCTGATCTCATGTGCGTTGTGTGGTAAAAAAATTTTAAAAAAATTTTTTTTGGGAAGTGTCACGTCGTTGCTCACAAACCCGATATATATGTGGACTTTCAGGTTTTTTGAGTAAAGTACGTGACGAAATTTTTCGAAAATTTTTTTTAAATTTTTACCACAAAAATACGCAATGGAAAAAAAGACACGTGCTCAAGTTTCGTGTTTTCGGGTTTGTTTGCATTTAATTAATTAAAAAAAAATACAAAAACCCAAGTTGGGGGACGTTGCCCGTGGACGTTTTATCGGAACGTTCGAGACTGTCATTTTTTTTAGCCATCATTTGCATACCAAAAAAAGGTAATTTTTTTGGGAAAAAAATAAATCTATTTTTTTTTACACCTTTCCCTTTAAAAAAAAAATTTTTAAAAGGGAAAAAAAATTTAAAAAAAAAAAAAAAATAAGGAAAAATCCAAGGGGGTAAAAATCTTCCCAAAATTTTAAATATTTTTTTAAAAAAATTTTTTAAAACACACAAAAAAAAAGGGAACAAAATAACAAAAAAAAAAATTTAAAAAAGTTGGGGAGTTTACTAGGGGGGACATCGGCAACTTAAAAATTAAAAAGTGAGTGCCAAACGGCAGGCATCGGCAACTTAAAGGGAGGGGGGGTGACGTTTGCCCTGTGGTAAAGTGCCGAGTGTATTTTTTTTCGAGAGTCGGACTCGACAAAAACATTAAGTTGTCGAGGGGTTTTTTTAGGCACTCGGCTTTTAAAATCAGTCGCCGAGTTTTTTTTTTGTGCCGAGTGTGACACTCGACAACTAAATTATTTTGCCGAGTGCCCAATATCTGGCACTTGACAACTTTTTTTTGCATCGGCAACTCCCCGTTTTCTGTAGTAACTGCTACAGCTACCCCGCGCCATGCTTGATTCAGATTCCTTTTGGAGGAGGAAATTAGGTCGCGGGAAATCTGGGAAAGAGGTAAAGATGACCCTAGTAGGGGAGTAGCAAAATAACCTTAAACGACTACTGCGAATACTCGTCCCAAGGGTTTGAGGGGGGACATCAAAAAGTCACCCAAAATCAACCGCAGACGTATAGGTTTTCTGATCGAGTGAGAGATCTCAGACCCCCCTCTTTGGAGTGAGAGACCTCGGGAACCTCTCCCTTTTTGGGGGATTTGGGATATATTGTAAGCGCCTGCGCATCGGAAGGGCGGTCCGTGTCTAAAGCTCGGATCCAAAGCAATCCCCAAAAAAACCCGAGGTCACTTGGTCACCACTGTTTGGGGGTTTACTACGATGCCCCGTGTGAAAAGGCACTCTCTCTCTCTCTCAGTTGATGAATATGGAATCCACATGTAAACCATTTGATCCAGGGGATTTCTTTTAATTGCCTCGCTTGCTGATTAACTCCATAATAAAAAGGAGGGGAGAGAATATATGAATACCCATTATTAGCAGTTTTTAAGTTTATCTTCGCTAGAGTGCTTAATTAATCATATGCATTAGCACTTGCTATACATATATAGTTGCATGTGTCTTTTTTACTTTTAGTTTTGCTGATTAGCTACTTTTGGAATATAAGGGCATATGCTATATATGCAGCTAGCGGGCGGGGTTTTAGCACATATACAGGGGGGTAAAAGACCCAACGATTCATTTTTTCCCTTCTTCGCGGATCTTTTTGAGGTAAAAGGTTCAAATGATTAGGCCATTTTTTTGTACCATGTATGCATACAAAATTTTATATTGAGTTGGTTTTCCAAATGAGGTGCTGAAAAGTACATATGGGGAAAAAGAGCGCCGGGGGAAATGAAGAGAAATTTGGCCCAATGTCGGGCATCAAAAAAACTGTATTGTAGAACATAATTAGATGGTCACTATTACTCTTTATTTATTACAGGAAAAGTGTTCCACCCAGTTCATATGTTTTTTCAAATGACACTTTTTTTGGGGGGAAAAACCCTTTTTTATTTGCATTTGTTTCACCCCGGGACGATACCTGACTTTGCATTTGGGGAAAAAGGTTTGTTTAAGTGGACTGTGGCTTTTAAAAAAAAGCTATTGTAAAACTGTGGCTTTTCGAAAAGTAGCTTTGAAAAAAGTAGCGGGAAAGCCCCCTTTGGTTCTTCAACCTTGCCTTCTGAAATGTCTCTCACTGACAAGCGGTGTTCGCTCACATTCTTTTTCCATCTGTTTTTTTTTCACCCCGCCCTTTTTTCTGTGCGTGTAGGGGGAGGGGGTCGTCGGCCAGGGTGGGTTGGGCCCCCGCCCGGGCCCCACAGGGGGCGGGGGGGGGGGTCACCGGTTGTCTCCACGCAAAAGGAGGGAAAGGGGGGCCCCCACACGGGAGGGGCGGGGCCGCGGTCGCCAGCCGCCGCCATGCAGAGGAACGGAAGGGGGCGCCCCGCAGGGGGGGGGTAGGGGATTGCCAGGATCGGGGGTTTTAGGGCCCCCGCGTAAGGAAAGGGGGCCGGGGGACAAGGCTCGTCTGGCGGGGGCTAGGACCCCCCGCCTAGGGGAAAGGGGAAGGTGGTGCGGCCCCATGTGTTTGGGGGGGAGAGCCGCCGCATAGGGGAGGGGGGGGGAAGGGGCTCCCGAGCAGAGGCGAGGTCCACCACGGGAAAGGGGTGGGGCGGGGCGAGGGGTCGCCGGGAAGGGAGCCGGCTGGGAAGGGTGGGGGTGTGCGCCTGTTGCCGAGGAAGATGAAAGGTTTTTCTTGATGGTAAAGGGGGGGTTGAAAAGCCCAATTAAAAATCTACAAGCTAATTCAACAACGAGTAGATAATAAATGGCGAAAATTATGCACTAGCCTACTTGGGGATGCAAACCACCCAGCCAACCAAATTTTATTATATTAGTGATCTAAGACACAAAAATCTATCTCTAAGCAAAATATCAAGGGAAATAGTAAAATACACAAGATGAACAAATAATTTACTAGCAAAAAATAAGAAAATTAATTTTTAGATAAGCAAAACTACAAAGCAAAAAATCAAATAATTAAAGTTAAAGAAATACTCTACTAGAAAGAAAGAGAAGGAGTAAAACTAAAAAAGAAGATTTTTGATGGTTATACCGGCATGAAATGGGAAGGGGAAGTGATCAACCAAAAAATAGTCCAATGGTCAACCAATCACAATCACAACAATACAAGGAAACCTGGGGCAAAAAGAGTCGAACAAGATTTTTTTTTTCCCAGGTTCACTTGCTTGCCGGCAAACTACTCCTGTTGTAGCGATACACCCACTTGGAGGTTCACGCGCTAATAGGCATCACACGCCTAACCCGCCCCCGGGGAAACGCAAACCAACACAATAGGGGTTTTTCCACAAGCTAAAAGCAAATTACTTTTGTACCCTTTCGTGACCCCCCGAGGAAAGCTAAAAACCCTTTCTCCCCAATCTGACCCATGGGGGGCCCAAGAACAATCATCAAACTCGGGGCCGTTTCCACCCCCACTGCTTCAAACCATCTAGGTGACAGAAAATCACCAAGAGTAACGAGAAATCCGCAGAAAAAATGACCCCCAAGGCCACTGTTGTAAACTCTCAAGAAATGCATTTGGGAAAAAAACTCAATCTCACTTTGATATTCATTTAATTTCAAGCTTGGGATGAGTAAAAGCGAGTGTGCTCAGCTCTAGAGGATGTCAAGTGAATGAAATGTGAAGAGAGACACCCCAAAGGCCCGGGGCCAAACAACATATATAGCACCCATTCAAAACAATAGAGAACAATCTGGTGTTGCATTCGGTGCCCCCAAAAGATCCCACGTTTGTACTAGCCGTTTAAAAATGGCTATTTCCCCTTTGTGGGTCGAGATGGGGACTAGAGGGGGGGGTGAATAGTCTTTTCAAAAATTTAAAGCGCAACGAAAACCAAAAAAAAAGCAAAATTTAAAAAACTTTTGGTCTACCCAAGACTACACCCCTTAAATATAACTTTAGCACCTAGAAAAAGTATATTTAATTGGGATCATAAGGTGCCAAAGCTAAAAAAACCACCTAAACGTCTAGGTTGTAAGGTCACAAAAACCTAAGCAACTAGTACTCAAAGCAAAAAGGGAGCTCCTACCCCATATAGTAAGAAAAAGCACAAAGCACCTAAGCTCACTAGCAATGCTCCTAGCAAGATTTCAAAAGGGTCAACTAGAGGGGATCAATTTTACTTGGGCTACAAAAACTAAGCAATGTGATTAACAAGGCTCTCAACCCCAATTAGCCAGCAAGAGTACTTTTATGCTACACAAGCTAAAGGTAACTAAGCTAGTACACAAGTTTAAACTAGTTACAAGAGCAACAACTAATCTTAGCACAAGTATGAATAAGTAAATACAAGCTAGTGATTTGGAGAATGCAAACCCCCGAGAAGATTTTACACAAGGTTGCCCACGGTGATTTTTTCCCGGGGTTTCCCACTTGGTCGCCCCCAAAAGCTGGGCCCTGTTGTATTGGCTTTAAACATTGGGAGGTTTACGATTTTTTTAAAGGCCTCACTCGCCTAACCCCTTCAGGGGTTCCCGGGCCTCAAACCCAACACAAGATGGGGGCCCCCTAAACGATACCTTCAACTGAGTTGCTCTTCGTGTTCCCCCGGGGCCGGGGTGAGCACAATCCCCCTCACAAAGCATTCTCCGGAGCCACGCAAAGCTTCTTGCGTGCTTCGATGGAGCCTTAACCACCAACCCGTCTAGGGGGGGGCAACCTCCAAGATTTAACAAGCACCACCGGCTTGAAAACACGATCACCTAGGCCACACGAACCCTATCTCTAAAAGGAAACACAAGAAAATCGCTCTCTCACAAAAATCGGATGAACTCTTTCAAGTGTGTGTGAGTTAGGGGGTTTCCCCCAAACACCCCCCAACACAAGCCAAAAAGGCCCTGGGGGTGCTTAGCCCCGGGCCCCAAAGGGCACCCCAAGTCTACTTATAGAGGGAGGGGAAAACAAAACCTTTTCCCCTTTCTCTCTTAAAGGCTCTCTGGAAGGTTCCCGGGCGCTAGGGTCCCGGGCCAATACGACGCGTTTCCGGGCCTTTAGGGGATGCACTGCGTCCGGACTGCTACAGTGCGTCCCGGGCCAGTGCAAAACGCACGGAAAGTCCGTATCTCTTAGCTCCGAAATCTGATTTTGATGATTTTGGACTTTTTGGAAAACTAATCAGAAGATAACATCCCTCTCGTCCCTTTGGGTCCTATCAAATGAATCAAAACAGTATTCCAATCCAAGAGACATCCCAGTGTTGGGGGCATACCGAAAAAAAATTTTTTTTCCCTTTTTCCGAGTTGATCCAATTCAACTCCAACACCTTCTCCTTTGCAAATGTGTCAAAAAACCCCCCAAGTGTACATCCCATGTGCATGTGTGTTAGCATTTTCACAATCATTTTCAAAGGATTTTTACTTGCTCTCACCCCGGGCCCCTCGATTCTTTAAAGCATGGCAATTTTTAGATCGCTCAAGTGGGACTAGATAACCCCCATGCAAAAAAGTTTGCCCCTTTTTGATAGTACGACTATCATCCTAAACCCGGTCATATACTTCTTACACACCTATGATCGGTGAAAAGAAATGCCCCATAAATATCCCCTTTTCCCTTTCGCATTTCATTCCATCTCCTTCTCCAATGTTGATGAAAAAACATGCACCCAAACCCAAACACCAAAAGATATGATCCCCTTATATCATCACATTTACCGTGTTGGTTCATCGATCGACCCCACTTGCTCTTCACCGTTGCATCGTTCCATCGGCGCCAAGCAAACCCCCCCTTGCCCTTCACACTTCAACCGGTTTCCCTCAAGCCCAAATTCATCTTGTTTTTTCTCCACCTTGGTCACATTTACTCCATGTATGTTCATTTTTGCAATTTAAACCCCTTTTATCACACAATTCATGTGAATAATCTCCTTTTGTTATCACTTAAACACATATTAGTTCCCTGGTTGTCACTCAAAATTTTAAAATTCCCCCCCAAAAAGGAACCCTTTAAACCCCCCCTTTTTATTAATTTTATAACAACTCTACAAATTTATGGAAATTAAAAATCTTTTTTTGGGCATTATTCCATTTATCCCCAAAAATTTTAAACTCTTGTTATGATTTGGATAAATGCCACAAAATCCAACTTGGGAGTGATAGCTCCCCCTTTCATGTGTTTCTCAACAAGATTTGTTTTAAGCTTTGCCCCACATGCATGAATATGAAATTAGGGAGTGTAGCACTACTAAGTGATGCTAAGGGAATTTTGGGGTAAACCCTTTTAAGATACCAAATTTTAGTTCCATTTTTAAGTTTCCCTTTTTACCAAAGGGGTTTTTTTTGTTTCCACAAAAAATTTGAAACCTGTGAGGGTCAACATTATAAGCATAAATTTCTAGATACCAATTTAAGGAAAAAATTATCAGCTTACCAACCCATGATGCTAGTTTATCAAAAATCATTCAAATCCTTTTTAAATAGATTTCACCACACAAACCCGCATATAAAGTAAGAAAAATTTTGCAATATGCAAGGCAAACACATGGGAAAATGCCCCAAAAATCAAATGTAATCAATCAAGTTTTTGAAACTTGCCCCCTACTTGTGTGCACTACTTAGTTCAAGACTTTGATCCTTTCAATCTTGTTCCCTTATGCCCCCGGCCCTATGTAGAAATTTATCCCCCCTTGTGTTTAGGGGGTTTAAAACGAAAATATAGGTCACTAGGGACTATGTGTGTTTTGCAGAGGCAAAGTCATTTTTGTTAGGTATTGTGAGAAAATTTTAAAAGGCTTAATGGTTTATTCATCCCCCCCAGATGGAAATTTTTTTTGGGTTTCCAAAGGAGGGAAGATAACGTAAAAGACTTGGGCTAGTTTTTTTTATTTGCCAAAGGGTTTTTAGAAGGGCGAAAAGTATAGTGGGGTTTTTTTTTTCCTTTTTTACCGAAAATAAAAGGGGGGTATGGGGGATTTTAGTTTCCCCCGGGGGTTTGGAAAGTGGGTATATGCACATTGCCCAAAAATTAGCCCCAGGGGGGCCTTTTTTAAAAACCCTTTTGGGAAACCCTGAAATGGGTAGGAAAAAAAACCCTTGAGAAACCCCAGCGAAAAAGTTAAAAATGGGGGAAAAGGGCTAAAACCACTTGCTAAGTGGGCGTCGGCCCCAAGGGGAGTGGTTGAGGTCCCTGTTAGGCAAAATTCAGTCGAGGGCCCCCGGCCACTTTTTGGGGGAAAACGTCGGCCCCTAGGGAGTGGTCCGGGTGGCTTGGTTCAGGGGGGAAAAGGAAGGCCCCGGGGGCTAGTCCGAGGTTTTTTCCCCAAAGGCCCAGTCCACGCCTCATGCAGGGGGTTTTGGGGTTTTGCAGAGGGGCCCCCCAGCTCCGGCCCGGGCGTCGGACCAGGGCAGGGCCAAAAGGAGGGGGTTTCCCGGGGGTTCTTTTAAAAGGGAGAATTTTTTTTTACTCAGAGAGCACCCGGCTGGCCAGTGCGTCGGACCAAGCAGAGAAAGTCCGGGGTTTTCCCCTGAGTTTAAATCCAGAGTGAGCTCCGGACCAGTGTGCTGGCCGGTGGTATAGCTCCGGGACTGCCCGGTTGGCTTGCAGAGAAAAAAAAAAAAAAAAAAAACGGTGGGTTTTGGAGGTTTGGGGGATATTTTTTTTTGCCCCCTTCTCCTTTTAGAGGGATTTTGGGTTTTTTTTCAGTGGTGACACCTTGAGAAACCCTTTTGGGGGAGTCAAGGGGTAGTGAGGGGAGATTGGAAAGGGTTCATCTTTTTTTCCCCCCCTTTGGGGGTTTTTTAAAAGGTGTTGTGTGCACCCTTTTCCACTTCCTACCTTGGTTGGTAAAGGAAAAGGTCTTGTGCTTGTTACTCTTGGTGTTCGACCCCTAGACGGTTTTGGTGGTTCGGAAGAAGTGACCCCCGGAAAAAGATTGTTGGCGGTCTTCTCCGGGTTTGTGACGGTTGGGGGGCGATTCCCGAGGGGGGAGTGGCGAGAATAAACCCCGTAGAGAGCACTCTCCCCCTTTGGGGGGGGTTTGAGGGGGAGCGAAAACCTTTTGGGGGGCTCCAAAAGGGGGGCTAGGGGGGTGTGTCGAACCTCGATACCCCGGGAAAAAAAAATTTTTTGGTCATGAGAATTTCTTTTCCCTAGTTTTTTAATTTTTGCTTTACTTTCCCCTCTTGTTTTTATAAAAAATTTTTTTCTAGAATTGCTTGGTTGCTTTAATTTCCCCCTGAACTGCTACCACTTTTGCCAGGGGCACACGGATGGGGGCACTGGGGGGGGTTTGGGGATTTGAAGGGTTTTTATTTGCTTTTTGAAATTTAAAAACCCCCAATTACCCCCCTCTTGGGTTTTGATCCTTTCAATTGGTTTTTCGGGCCTCGTTGCTCTAAATTAGGTTCACCCCCTAGAGAAAAATGTCCCCGGGGATGGCCCCCCCCTATGTTCGATGGGGAGACTTTCCTTATTGGAAAGGCGGATGGAGGCCTCCCCCGGGGCCCCTGGAGTCGGGTTCAAAAAGCCCCCACCCAAGGTGGATCGGTGTTTTGCGAGGGCCCAACTTTGAGAAGAACAATGCAAAAGGGAAAAAAATTTTTTTTTCCATGGCTTTTGCAAGGATTGTTTCAATGTGGGAATTGCAAAAACGGCTTTGGGTTTGGGGGAAAAAAATTTTTTGCTTTTACATGAGGGCACTAAATGTGAAAGAGAAGGCTTTTTCACCTCCCTCATTGCAAAATTAAAAAGCTTTTTCCCTGCAAACTCTGGAAAAAATTTTAATAAAAAGTACTCTCGCCCTTTATTTTGCTTGTAGAGGAGTTAAAAAGGCTTGGGGGGTCTCTCAAATGACACCGGCCGAGGGGGTGCGAAAATACTTTGTGCCCTTTCCCCAAAAAAAAAAGTTAGCCCCCATCGTCAAGTTCTTCATAAAAGGGGATCTCTCCGCAACTACACCAACGAAGTTTTGGGGGAAGATCAATGCTCATGAGATGTACATGAAGAAAAAATGATGGAATTCATCCTCCCCAAGAAGGGAAAAAGAAGGAGGGAAGAAAGGGCTTGGCTCTAAAGGGGTTTTCCAAGGAGAATGAAAAATTCAATTGCCCCTTTGGGGACAAGTGATGTGATAAAGACAACATCGCCCCCTGGTAAAGAAGCCGCCCAAAATGTTAAAAAGGCAAAAACCCCAAAAAAGGATCAAATTTTTACTAAAGAAGAAAAAAATTCTTTTAAAAGCTCTTAAAAGGGAACCCCAATTTTTCCCCCCAAAAGAGTGTAAATTGCGGCCTCTTGGGGGTTTTATCTGCCATGATGCCCCAAAAAGGAAGAAGACAAGTTCAAGAAAAACAAGTTAAAAAAATTTCCCAAAAAAAACAAGGGCGACAAAGATGACTCAAGTGGGTGGGGAAAAGAAAAAAAGGGCACCCCTACAAAAGAAAAAAAACTTCAACTTCCACAAAATTTAAAAAGGGGTGGCAAGGTTCATTGTGGGGTTGGTTGGTCACCCTATTTTTTTATTCAAGTGACTCCCCGTTTTGGAGTTTAAAAAGAGAAAAGGGGGCCGCTTGGTGATTGGTTCTTCTTTTCCCCCCCCCCGCACCCCCTCTTTTGCCGGGGGGTCATCCTCTACACACCCTAGGCTTTGGTAAGGTGACAAGAAAGGGACAAAAAGAGGATGATGGTTTTGCCTCTCTGTGATGATAGGTTTTGTGAAGAGCACCTTCCTTGATGGAAATTTAAATTTCAACAAGTTGCTAGATCATAAGGAAGTACAAGAGAAAAAATGACAAACTTTTTTAAATTTAAAAAAAAAATTTTTTGATGGGCTTGATAACTTGTTAGTGAAAAGATGATTTGAAGCTTAAATTTAAACCCTCTCAAACTTAGAAATGGGGGGCTCAAAGCCCCTTTTAAGAAAAGCCAATGAAAAACCCTGATAAGTTTAAGAGGTCACCCCCAAAAGTCCTCAAAGGTTTTTTTGCTAAAAAATGTAAAAAAAAATAAAAAGTGATAGGGCCCAAATAGTGGTGGGAAAAAGAATTCTTTTCAAGTTTACACAGTTTTTTACAAACCCGTGGGGGCTAAGTGTGAAAGTGTCCCTCTTTAAAACGAGCTGTGGGGGGCTTTGGAAAGTCCCCAAGTGCAAGGGAAAAGGGTTGTAAAAACCCACAAGTATTTTGATTATATGAAGATGGTGAAGGGAACTAAAAGTCAAGGAAGAGTAATAAACCCCTTTGGAAACAAGCCCCCCCCCTCAAGGGGGGTCAAGAAAAAGGGAAAAGATGTATCACTTTGATCAACTCTCTTCGAAAAAAAAATTTTAAAAGCTCAAGTTTCACAAGCCCCAACTTACAAGTGGCTTGAAAAGTTCCCCAAGGGCATTTTTTTCCCCAAAGGGGAGTTCCCCCGACCCCCGCCCATGAAAAAGGGGCAAAACCGGTTTTGGGGTTTTTAAGGGAAAAACCCCAAAAGGATAAAGGGCCCAAGGTCAAAAATTAAAACCAAGAACTATAAAAAACAAGTTAATGGCTACAATCAAGAGAACCCAAAAACCAGCCTAATAGTGTTTTGGTGTGGACAAATTTGTCACTCTTTTTTAATGCAAGACTCCATTTCCCCCAAAAAACCCTTTCCCAAAACACACTAGGCCTTTGCTCATGATGCTCACTATGTCATCAAAAAAAGTTTCCCAAGGGTAAAACCAAATTGTGGTGTTTTTTAGGCCCCCATTAAAAGAAAAACCCCGGGGGTTTTTTGGGGGTTTGCAAAAGGGTTGGTTGACAAGGCAATGGGGCCCCAAAAAAGGGGGTTTTCCCCAAAAAAAAAGCTTACCCCCAAATTGCTTTTTGGGTGGGTGAACTACAAGAGGGTGGGTGCCTTTTGGTAATTGTAGGGGTTGCACTAAAAAAATGCCCCACGACCCCCGGATGTTCACCACATTGATGGGAAATTGTGCAAATCAAGACAAGATTACCTTTTTGGGGGTAATTTAAAGGGGAAGTTCAAGGCTTAGGCAAAGTGGCTATTCTCAAGATCAATTTAATTTCCCAAAGTCTTGCTAGTACAATCATTGGCTTCAACTTGCTATCCCGGGTTTGGGCAAAATTTGTGATCTCGGGTTTCATTGTCTCCCTTTACTCCAAATGAGGTGGGTTTTTGACCAAGATTGAAAATTCATCAATGATATTCAAAGGGTTTCAGCACAAACAACCTCTTTCTTAGTGGACTTCACTTCAAATGAAGCAAACTTGCAAACTTGTCTATTCTCCCAAAAATTTTTTGGGTTGGCTATGGATAGAGATTAGCTCATTGTGGGCATGTCAACCTTGAAGAGCTTGTCAAGAAGGAAATGGTTAGAGGAATAAGGAAGTGGTGTTTAAAAAGGACAAACTTTGTAGTTTCATGTCAAGCCGGCAAAAAAAGTGGCAAACACTCATCCAACCAAAGTTTCATTTTTCAAACCCCAAAAGTCTAGAGTTGCTACCAAAGGATCTATTTGGCCCTACCACCTATGCTTGTCTTGGGGGAAATCTCTATTGCTTAGTGGTAGTGGATGAAAAAAATCTCGGGTACACTTGGGTGTTCTTTCTTCAAGACAAGGGAGAAAAACAAGGCATCTTCAAGAAGTTTGCTATAAGAGCTCAAAATAAATTTGATTGTGAAGATCAAGAAAATTTTGAATGACAAGGCACGAATTTGTGAACACCCAAAAATTTTTAAGATTATTGTGATGAAGTTGGGATCGATGAGGTGTCGCCACATATCTCCCAAAAAAAATGGGTCGTTTGAAAGGAGAACTGGACGCTCATTTTAAATTAGCAAGGTCTTTTGCTTGATGGTACAAAACCCTTCGGGGAAATTTTTTGGGGGGAGGCAATCAACCGCTTGCTATGCGGCAAACCGTCTCTTCGTCCAAAGGCTATTAAAAAAGGGGCCCCCTATGAGCTTGTCAATGGGGAAAAACCCCGGGTATTTCATTCTTCCCGGGTGTTTGGTTGCAAGGTTACATCTCAAAGCGCCAAACTTGGGTAAATTCCAAAGGCGGTTTTGTGACATTTGTTTCCTTTTTTGGTTATTCACTTAAATCCAAGGCATACCGTGTATTTAACAAAGCCACGGCTTAGTTGAAGAAACTTTATGACTTGGAGTTTGATGAAACTAATGGTCCCAAGGAGCGCTTGAGGATATTGATGTAGGTGATGAACCTTGAGGGAGGCAATGAAGAATATGCCAATTGGGGCTATCAACCCGAAGAGGTGGAAGAAGTTGAAGATGAAGCAAATCAAGATCCTTATCCACCCCACACACCTCAAGTTGATGAAGGAGATCAAGTGAGGGAAGCTCAAGAAGACATCACATTCCTCAAGATCAAGCCGGACGAAGCAAGCAATTTTGAAGCACCACAACCTTCCCCCCAAGTGATCAATGAAGATCTACACCTATGCTTCAAGCTCATCCACAAGATCTCATCATAGGGAGTCCATCAAGGGGGGTAACAACTCGATCTAAACTTGCTTCTTATGTTGAAATCACTCCTTTGTTTCCTTTGTTGAGCCTACTAGGTGAAGAAGCACTTGCGGATCTGGATTGGGTGATGCCATGCATGAAGAGTTGAACAACTTCACGGAACGAATGTGGACACTAGTAGAAAAGCCCAAAGGAGCAAGAATCATTGGCACCAAGTGGGTGTTTAGGAACAAGCAAGATGATTCAAGGCATGGTTGTAAAGAAACAAGGCAAGATTGGTGGCAAAGGGGTTCTCCCAAGTTGAAGGCTTGGATTTTGGGGAGACCTTTGCACCGGTTGCAAGAGTAGAAGCCATTCGTTTCCTTTTTGGCATATGCTTCACATCATAAAATGAAACTTTTTCAAATGGATGTGAAGAGTGCCTTTCTAAATGGTTTCAAACAATTTAACTTGTTTTTGTTTCACAACCTCCCGGGTTTGAAGACCCAAATTGTCCTAATCATGTGTATAGGTTGTTTCCCAAAGGGACTCTATGGATTGAAGCAAGCTCCAAGAGCTTGGTATGAGAGGCTAAGGGACTTCCTACTCAAGAAGGGCTTCAAGTCGGAAAGTGGAACCACCACTTATTTACCAAGGTGCTAGATGGAGAGATCTTTGTTTGCCAAGTGTATGTCGATGACATTATATTTGGATCAACGAATCAAGTCATAGCAAGGAATTTTTGGGGCAAATTATGTCCAAGGTTCGAGATGTTTTTGGCGAGTAACCTTTTCTTGGCTTCCAAATGAAGCAATTGGGGAGGGCCCTTTTATATCCCAAGGAAGTACACTTTTGATTGCCCAAAAAATTCAAATGGAGGATTGCAAACCCCCAAGACCCCAAAACCTACTAATGGGCATTTGATCTCGATGAGGGAGGAAACCATTGACCAAACTCTTTATCGCTTATGATCGGTAGTTTACTTTCCTCACCGCTCTAGGCGGTATCATGTTTAGTGTGTGTATGTGTGCTAGGTTTCAAGAAACCCCAAGATCGCATCTTTGTGCGGTTTAAAAAATCCTT
>JAJDON010000250.1:0-10976 GCA_022036555.1 Microstegium vimineum
TTGAGGCAATTCCTTGAAGAAGGTGACATCGGCAAACATGCTGGATTTCGTTAAATAGCACATTGTTTACCGATTTGGTATTCCTCAGACTATTACTACTGATCAGGGAACCATGTTCACATCGGGAGAGTTTGATGAGTTTGCTGCTAGGATGGGTTTCAAGGTGTTAAACTCTTCTCCTTATTATGCCCAGGCTAATGGTCAGGCTGAAGCTACTAATAAAGGGTTATCAAGCTTATTAAGCGCAAGATTGAAGAGAACCCTAGAAGGTGGCATGTGGTGCTAAACGAAGTCTTATGGTCATATCGGATGGCCTGTCATGGTGTGACCAAAGTGTCGCCATACCAGTTAGTCTATGGACACGATGTTGTCCTACCTTGGGAAATTAAAACTGGTTCTAGGCGATTATCCTTTCAAGATCAGTTGACGACCGATGATCATGCTACTCTGATGAAAGATGAGTTAGAAGATTTGGCAGGTCATCGGTTGAGGGCATTGGTTAGCATTGAAGAGAATAAGAAGAGGATTACCAAATGGTATGACAAGAAAGTAAAGGCAAAGGAGTTTGCCGATGGCGATTTGGTTTGGAAGTTGATTTTGCTGATTGGGACTAAGAGCTCTAAATTTGGAAAGTGGTCCCCTAATTGGGAGGGTCCTTATCGGATACAACAATCTGCTTCTGGTAATGCTTACATTTTGGAAACTCTCGAAGGAGTTGCGTTCTCTAGAGCGATCAACAGCAAGTACTTAAAGAGGTACTACCCTAGTATATGGGTGGATGCATAGTGCTCAGCTGAATGCCGATGAACGAAAATAAGCATCGGTAAAAACAAACTGGTATTATATTACAAGTCAAAATCAAGTATCAGAGTTACATTCTTGCCGATACAACAAATAGGTTACGGCAAGGAGTGGATGGTTGATATCGCACGTAGGCGAATTTGCTCTATTTCGTCCATCTCCTTGGCATCGGCATCGGCAGAACCCTCGACCGGCTTGATTTTCTTCTTCCACAGGATGGCTTGTCGGGCATTCTGATCCCTTTCTTGCCGCAGGACCCTGATGGAACCGGATAGTTGAGTTTTCTGCTGGTTGGCTGCAGCCAGGGCTTCCTTGACCTTCTGTAACTCCGCCAGTAATTCCTCGTTCTTTGCTGATAGCTAGGAGATTTCTTGATCAAGGCCGTTGATGGAAACTTCAGCTTGGCCGATGCCCTTATGCTTCTCATCGGCAATGTTTTTGAATTTGAGCTTCTCTTCCTCGCTCTTGGCTTGGGCGGCCCTATCGGCAATACGACGCAAAAGCCTCTGATACTGGATCTGTTTGATGTCGAGGAAGGTTGCCTAGAGAAGGACTTCTGCTATATCAGCAGGGAGATGACCTTGGATATCCTTGAAAACAATCCTTGCTGCCGATGAATTCTGAATGAGCTGGGACGTATCTTGTAGTAGCAAGGAAAGCAACTCTTCCAGCTTGGATTTGATCTCTGCCGATAAGGTTGGGACCGAACTCTCCTCTTCGTCGTCATCGGGGATGTCGACCGCAAAAGAAAACAGACTGTCTGCTTGGATGAGGCCTTGGCGTTCGTCTTCATTCTAAGGATTCAAGCTATAGGAGAAGAGAGTGTCCGGAGAGTCCTGAGCCTGGAAACAGAGGGGTTAAAATATGCCGATTGTAAAATTATACTATAAGCTTTAGAATGATCGACTTACCATTTTGAAGCGGACCTCCTGCCTAGGGCTTGGTATACTGGATGGTCCGGCTTCGTCTTGGACATCGGCGGCGGATGCCGATGATTGGGCCCTTGCTGGAGAGGCAGTCGACGCCGCTGGTGCTGGTGTTGTTATTGCCAGCGTCGCTTCCGATGCAATGGCCGGTTCTTGTGACGGTGACCCTACTCTATCATCAGGGACTTCGGCCGACGGTGCCGATGCCGACGTTGCCTCTGCTGCTATGGCGGGTGGAGTTGTTTCTTCGCTGGGCAGTCTGGCCGATGGTGCCGATGACGATGCCTCCGCTATTGTAGCGGGTGGAGTTATCTCTTGGTCTGGGACGTCGTCCATCGGTTGATCAGGCACGAGGACCGATGGAGGTTCTGCCGATGACCCGCCGGCGGTTGGTGCAACTGGGGCTGATGAGGGTTCCGTCGATGGCGCGCCGGCAGTTGGTGGTGCAACTTGAGCCGATGGCGAAGGGGAAGCCAGCCTCAGGCGCCTCTTTTTCGTTGGTGCAGCGGCAGGGAAGCCAACCCGCTTTGACGAAGACCGGGGGGCATCGGCAGCTGGGCTGGAAGGTGTTTGTCTGCTGGAAGTAGATGCCGATGACCACAGTGCCTGAGAATATAAAGCAAGTCATATGGGATAAAATGTTGCCGATAAAACAGTATGTAATCGGTACAGGTAAAGATGAGTTTACTGCATAAACTCGCGTCAGGGCAATAGCAGCGGACGATGTAGCCTGGGATTTTGTAGGTGTCGGCGTAGGTACCTATTGAGGCGTGAAAGCAGCCAATGTCGGAGCTTTGGTGCCGATGATGGATATGGGGCCCATTATCCGAAGATTGAAGGGTCTGCCACTGTTGCTCGTTGTGGGGATCGGATCATCGGCCTGTCAAGCGCAAAGGAGTTAAGTGCCGATGACGAGAGAAGTAATAAAAATACATCGGATGGAAGACTTACTGCGTCATCAGGGATGATGTAATCGGCGTCAATCAGGTGCCGATAGTAGTGCGAAGACTTGGCGAGTAGTTGGCACTTCCACTCTTGCCACCAAGACTTGTACTCATTAGTGATGAAGGAGGTTGGTGACCCGGAAGACAAGTCGATATCTGACGTATCGGCGTCGGCAGGAAAGTTGACGACTTTATTCCAGTCTAATGCGCTGGAGATTGTCTGCCTTGGCCTCACTACTTTGGAGTAGCAAAGTTTGATCGGCAGTTGGCCGAATGCCAGTTGTCTCGCTGCTACCGATGGGTAGTAGAACTCATAAGAAGGAGGGGCATTCTTCCCGGATCCGAAGATATTCACTGGAATCGCTCGGGGAGTGATGCTGGCCTTCATGATCGCTCGGTTATCGGGCAGGTTCCCATCGGTCAGGTTGAACAGCAGCGGGAACTGATTGTGTTCATCGATATATGGCCATCAGGTCCATTCCGTGGAGGGGAGTCCGTTGTAGAGCTTCTGGAAAAAGTAGCCGAAGTGCTCCGTATCGGCATCGGTACCTGGCAGTACTATAATAGCCTCTCCAAAATTAAGTGGAGGGCGAGTTGCCGATTCATCATCTCCATATCGGTAATCTTCCGATATGTACCTCGGGAATTGTTGGGCAAACAGATCAAACTGAAGAGCCATGTGCATGTGTGCGTTCAACCACAGATTGACAAACCACCAAGGGCCCCCAAGATTGCCGACGGGTTCTCCTAGCAGTAGCTTCTGGGATACTTGATGCAGCAATCGGTATACTGATCCGAGTAGGTACCTGCCTAAGGGAAGCCTTGTTCCATCGGCAAGTAGCTCGGCCGCTGGAAGGTGCATGGTGGTCGGGCCGACGGTTTTGCCGCAGAAGATGAACTTCTCCAACCACATGTTCAGGAAAGTGGCGTGCTCCCGTTGGGTTACCGATCCGGTTTTCTGGTTCTCTTTGATGTAACCCGTCCAACCACCGATGTTCCGGGTGTTCACCTTGTACTCGGCTTTTCTGTTGAAGAGGGTGAAGGTATCGGCAGAGGTGATGTCTAAGCGGGTCAACATGTAGACATCGGCAAGGGTTGGGGAGGATGGTCCATGCCTAAAGAGGAAGGCGTTCATGCTATCGGACCAGAAATATGAGGCTGCCATTAGCAGGTTTTCGTTCTTTTCCATATCGGCAATTGAAAGCCTGATACACTGATCCAGGCTGCGTTCTTGCCAGTACACTTGCTATGATCTGGCTACCCTAAGGTACCAATTCTTCCAACCTTTGGTAGGCTTGGGCCATGACCGGAAGGCGTCCTTCCACAATCCTAGACCGAAACACTCAGATCTGAATGGTACCCGATTGGTTTCTGCATTGATGTTAAAGGTGGGATCTGGATTGCCCGTGGGGCCTAAGCAGCTTAAGTTGGAATTAGCAAGTGGGATCACTATCTTGTTGTACAGTTCCTAGGGTTCGAAGAAAAGAATGGGACGAATCAGAAAAGATGGGGATAAATCCGAGTTTATGCAAGAAAAAGAACCAGCAGAGGGTTGGATTAGGTGGAGATGGAACCTTACCTTTGGGATGTCGACTTGGATCGCCATTGGAGTCGAAGGAGTGCTTGCAGTTTGTCCTTGGATTGCGGAAGAGTACTGTTGCTCGAGCTCATGTTCTTCAGAGCGGCTGGAGGTTGAAGATGAAGGCAGCTCGGGTAAAAAGGCAGTGTGGATCCCAGTAACTTTTATAAGCTTACTCAGGGCATTTTGGGGTTCCGTTTCACACTGTGCAGGAATGCGGAGAGGCCCACGGTAGATACGCGCGCCAATCGAGGTGGTCTGCAACTGTTTGTGCTACAATCGAGGGATTTTATTATTAAATTGCAGTTCCGCACGCGGGGTCGAGGAAACCGTGCATCCATCTCGGAGGTAACGGCTACAGCAACGGCTACAGTGGAGAGAATTTTGGCACGTAAAATATTATACGCTCCGAAACTGGGGGGCATGTGTTGACACCGTTTTTCAACACGTGTCAAATGAGCTAAGGCTTGACTGGTCAGCGGTCGTTTTCCATCGGCATCGGGAAATCCTGAACCAATATTGCCGATGGGAGTATACTGCGGGAAGACTAAGTTTGCTGCCGATGGAAGTTGGATGATCTTTGTCGACAAAGGTTGATTGGTGAAGTCGGATAGCTTGAGCTATGAAATTGCTGATGCCGATTGCCGACAAAGACATTGCCGACTGCCGACAAAGAGATATTACGGATTGCCGATTGCCGATAAAGAGTGGTTGCCGATTGCCGATAGGGGTTCATTGGTGAAAACAGTTCAGTACGAGGTTGCCGATCGGGAAGTGTTGCCGATGCCGATGGGCATAAGGTGCCGATGAGTACAAGGTGACTTAACGCTTGGTGTCAGAGGACTACAGGTGGCCAGAGAAGGAAGTCGCGGATTGGAGGGATCTGCCGATAGAAAGTTTCCATCGAAGAGGAGTATAAGGAAACTGATATTTTGTACCAGTATTATTATTATAGTAGTTTGAGTCCGACTCTTGCATGAGTCATTTATTTTCCTTTAAAATAGGCGTGTTTGTTTAGGGAAATAAATATTATTGTTTTAGATCCGACTCCTGCGTGAGTCAGTTTCCTTAAAATTAGGAGTTTGTTTTAGGAAGGATACGTGTCGTGTCTTTGTACAACTCTCCATGCGGGAGTATAAATATGTGCCCGAGGGCTACGAAAAAGAAAATCAATCCAATCAAAAAACAAACCAATTTTATCTTATTCTACCTTTTATCGCAATTTACCCTTTTTGCATTTGTTATAGCTTTTAACGAGTTCTTCAAGCTTCGACGGGCTGCATCACCTTGATCTCCGTCAAATCCTTGCAAGTTCCGCGTGGGAGTACCTCTGAGTTTTGGCATTCCGGGGGCATCGTTGTTTGCCTCGTTCAGCTCTGCTCTAGTTATCCTGATCAAGCCTCAATCCCAGCATCCGGGCGCATCGCCGTTGTCTGGATTGGATCTTGTTCTAGTTATTCTTGATCAATCTGAGCTTTGACATCTGGGCACATCGCTGTTGTCTCGTTCAGTTTTGTTCTAGTTATCGTCCTTGTCGATTAACTGGTCAAATCGACTGGCATGCCTCCGGAATACCGAGCTTTGGGTAATAGCCCGAGGTGTTCGCAAATCCTGACGCTTTTTGTGTCAACAGCCACCACTAGATCAAAGAACTCATAGAAGCTATAGTGGTACCATATATCCATAGAAATCATTTGATTTTCATGAATGAGCCTAATTTAATGAGAGAAGATGCCTATATGCTCTACACAAGTCTAGCAAAGGATGAATGCATATGTCAATCAATTGTACCTTGCTATTTTGGAGTAGAGGCATGTCATAAGTGGGGTGCATCAACTCATGTTGGAGAAATCCAAGATATTCAACTCATTCCTTAACATGCAAAACCTCTTCTCATCAAGTGGCTTGGTGAAAATGTCGGCTAATTGATCATCAGTGCCCACATTGTCAATGAAAATGTCACCCTTTTGTTGATGATCTCTTATGAAATGGTGTCTCACATCTATGTGCTTGGTTCTAGAGTGTTGGATGGGATTGCTTGTAAGCTTCACCGCACTTTCATTGTCACATAGCAAGGGAACCTTCTTGAACTTGATTCCATAATCATTCAAGGTGGCCTTCATCCATAATAGTTGTGCACAACAACTCCCCGCACTAATATATTCGGCTTCGGCGGTAGAGAGTGCCACACTATTTTTCTTCTTCGATGACCATGAGACTAGTGATCTTCCTAATAGTTGACATGTTCCACTAGTGCTCTTCCTATCAACCTTGCATCCCGCATAATCGGAGTCCGAATATCCAACTAGTTCAAACCTTGACCCCTTGGGAAACCATAGTCCAACATCTTATGTATGCTTTAGATATCTCAATATTCTCTTTGTGGCCTTCACATGACTCTCTCTGGAAGATGCTTGAAATCTTGCACACATGCATACACAAAACATGACATCCGGTCTTGATGCGGTCACATAGAGTAAACTTCCAATCATTGGCCGATAGAGTGTTTGATCCACCATCATGCCACTTGTATATTTATCCAAGTGTCCATTAGTCCACATGGGAGTACTAATGCCTTTAGCCTCTTCTAATCCAAACCTCTTCATCATGTCCTTGATGTACTTGCCTTGACTCACAAATGTGCCATTCTTCATTTGCTTGATTTGAAGTCCAAGGAAGTAACTAAGTTCACCAATCATGGAGATCTCAAATTCATTTGCCATCATTTCACCAAACTCTTCACAAAATTCTTGATTTGTAGATCCAAAGATAATGTCATCCACATAGATTTGCAAAACAAACAAATCACTTCCAATCTTCTTGTGAATAGGGTGGTGTCAACTAATCCAATCTTGAATCCCTTAGAGAGGAGAAAGCTTCTCAACCTCTCATACCATGCTCTAGGTGCTTGCTTCAATCCATAAAGAGCCTTCTTGAGCTTGAATACATGGTCGGGCTTCTTTGTATCTGCAAATCCGGGTGGTTGCTCAACATATACCTCCTCATTTATATACCCATTCAAGAATGCACTCTTGACATCCATTTGGTATAACTTGATGTTATGTGCACAATCATAGGCTAATAGAATCCTTATTGCCTCTAATCTTGCCACCGGAGCATATGTTTCCCCAAAGTCAAGACCCTCTACTTGAGTGTACCCTTGTGCAACTAGTCTTGCTTTGTTTCTCACCACTATTCCATCTTGATCTTGCTTGTTCTTGAATACCCATTTGGTTCCAATGACATTGTGATTTCTTGGTCTATCCACTAGTTCCCAAACTTAATTTCTTGTGAAGTTGTTAAGTTCTTCATGCATAGAATTTATCCAATCCATATCCTTCAAAGCATCATCAATCTTGGTTGGCTCAAATGATGAGACAAAAGAGTAATGCTCACAAAATGAAGCCAATCTTGATCTTGTTTGAACACCACTTTGAATGCCTCCAATAACTTGATCTAGAGGATGGTCTCTTGCAATATTGGTAGGTTGGAGCACTTGCATGTGGGAATCTTGAGCATTCGGTTGAGATGATGATGGACTAGCCTCTTGTTAATCTTGAACTTGAGCTTCACTAGCATTTGCTTGATCTTGAGTTGGAGAGCCACTAGCTTCTTCTTGTAAGGGAATGGTCACTTGATCTTCATCTTCATCTTGCACTTGTCTTGGTCTTATGTCACCAATATCCATATCTTTCATTGCATTGACCAATTTGTCACCTCTCACATCATCCAAGTTTTCTTGTTCATCTTGAGAGGCTTGTGTTTCATCAAATTCCATATCATGCACTTCCTCAAGAATTCCATTCGACAAGTTCCAAACTCTATAAGCATTGCTAGATGTAGAGTAACCAAGTAGAAATCATTCATCACATTTCTTTTCAAACTTGCTTAGCCTTGTGCCTTTCTTCAATATATAGCATTTGCACCCAAATACCCGAAAGTAAGCAATGTTTGGCTTTCTTCCATTCAATAGCTCATATGGAGTCTTCTCAAGCATTCCATGACAATAGAGACGGTTGCTAGAGTAGCAAGCCATGTTGATAGCTTTGGCCCAAAAGGAATGACTAACATTGTACTCACTTAGCATTGATCTTGCCAAGTCAATCAAAGTTCTATTCTTTCTTTCAACTATCCCATTGGATTGAGGAGTGTATTTTGGAGAGAATTGATGGTTGATCCCAAAGTCATCACAAAGTTCATCAACTCTTGTGTTCTTGAACTCACTCCCGTTGTCACTTCTAACTCTCTTGATAGTTGTTTGAAATTCATTTTGGCACCTCTTGACAAATGACTTGAAGATATCAAATGTGTCACCCTTGTCACTCAAGAAGAATACCCATGTGTATCTCGTGAAGTCATCAACTATCACAAATCCATACTTGTTTCCACCAATGCTTGCATATGTAGTTGGTCCAAAGAGATCCATGTGCAATAACTCAAATGCTTTGCTTGGACTCATGATGCTCTTCTTTGGATGAGTGTTGCCAACTTTCTTTCCGGCTTGACATACACTACATAGCTTGTCCTTCTCAAATGAGACATCTTTCAAGCCTCTCACAAGATCATGCTTGACTAGTTTGTTCAATTGCTTCATGCCAACATGTCCAAGCCTTCTATGCCATAGGCAACCCATGCTATATTTGGTGATGAGACATGTTGAGAGTTGAGTCTCACTAGCATTGAAATCCACAAGATAAAGGTTCTCATACCGAAATCTCTTGAAGATCATGTTTGACCCATCCACACTTATGACTTCCACATCCTCCACTCCAAATATGCACTTGAAACCGAGATCACACAATTGTGCCACCGACAATAAGTTGAACTCAAGCCTTTCAACTAGAAGCACATTGCTAATGCTTAGATCATTGGAGATAGCAATCTTTCCAAGCCCTTTCACCTTGCCTTTGCCATTGTCACCAAAAGTTATACTATCGAAGTCATGATCACTATCTTGGTTGATTGAGTTAAACATTCTTCCATCTCCAGTCATGTGTTGAGTGCACCCACTATCAAGCACCCAATGCCTCCCTCCGGCTTTGTAATTGACCTACAAGAGAGATCAATTCTTTTTAGGTACCCAAACTTACTTGGGTCCTCCAAGGTTAGTTACCAAGGATTTTGGTACCCAAATGGACTTCTTGGAAGCCATCCATGGTGCACCAACAAACTTGGCATGAACACCATTAGTACCCTTGGAAAGAACATATAATGAATCAACCCTAATAGAGGATATGTCTTGCTCGACCTTCTTGTTCTTGCATGCTTGCTCATTGTGACCAACTTGCTTGCAACTTATGCAATAGCTACCGGTGTTCTTCACAAAACGAATCTTGTGAGGAACAAAAGCGACCTTGCCTTTCTTGGGGTATAGCCCAATCCCTCTTTGTAGAGAGAAGCTCTTTGGCTACCCAAGCACATAAGCAAGTGGTCCTCACCTCCATAAGCCTTAGCTAAGGAGTGATTGAGCTTTGTAACCTCCTTCTTGAGGGCTTCATTTTCCACCATTAGTGAGGCATCACAAGTGAAACCATCACTAGTAGATGAAGTAGAAGTGGTAGTGCTACAAGAGGGGTTAGTGGGAGCAACAATGATAGGAGCATAAAATGATTCATCAAGAATATCACAAGTAACTCCCATGTCACATGTTTGAACAATCTCTTTCTTACTTTGATCTAAGAGAGAGGAATGAGCTCTTTCAAGCTTAGTGTGAGACTTCACTAGCTTCTCATGGGCTTCCATTAGCCTCTCATGAGATGCTACGGCCTCATCAAGGTTTTGCTCAAGATCCACATTGGTCTTGCACAATTCCTTTCATTCCTTCCTCTTCTTATCTATGTATTCCTTAGCTTGTTCAAGCATGTACATGAGTTCCTCCTTTGAGGGATCCTCACTATCACTATCGCTCTCACTCTCACTCTCATCATGAGAAAGTACCTTAGTGGACTTAGCCATGAAGCATGATGATGGAGTATCAAATAGAGAGATCTTGTCCCTCGTTGCAATGCTTGCAAGAGCCTTCTTCTTGGTAGTGGTCTTCTTCTCTTGATCATCATCATCACATGAAGAGTCACTATCCCATGTCACTATGTGAGAATACCCCTTCTTCTTCTTCTTCTTGTCAAAGGTGGGATTCTTCTCTTTCTTGTCTCTCTTCTTGTGATCATCATCATCCTTGTCACTATTGTATGGACAATGAGCAATGAGATGATCAAAGCTTCTACACTTGAAGCACTTACTTGGCTCATCAAAGTTCTTGGAAGATGGTCTCTTCCTTCTTGCATGATAGCCCTTCTTCTTCATGAATCTTCCAAACTTTCTCACAAAGAGAGTCATTTCTTCTTCATCCACTTCACTAGCACTTGAGTCTTCATCCTCACTTGATTCTTCAACCTTGGCTTTGCCCTTGCTCTTGTGTGATGAAGTAGCTTTGAAAGCTATGCTCTTCTTCTTCTCATCCTTCTTTTCTTCTATCTATCTTGACATCTTTCTCTTTGTTGTCCCGGTAGGCATCTTGTGTCATCACATCTCCCAAAACTTGGTTAGGAGTCACGGTATCCAATCCACCTCTCACAATCAAGGTCACAAGAGTCTCAAACTGAGATGGGAGACTTCTCAAGAACTTGTGAGAGAAGTCCTTATCCTCAACCTTCTCACCAAGAGCCGTGAGATCATTGACTAGCACTTGTAGCCTATGGAACATCTCCGGCACATTCTCATCATCCT
>JAJDON010000251.1:0-10928 GCA_022036555.1 Microstegium vimineum
CCCTGACCGAGGGCCAGCCTTCGCTCCCTCGAGATTTCGACGGACGGGTCGACGCTCGTTGCTTACCTCCGAAGATAACGCCCACTGTTGCACGTTGTCCGCTGTAGGCACGCCTTTTTAGGAGATGTCTGTTCGACTACAGCCGTAGCAAGCGTAGGGTGCGGCGTGGAGTGCGGCGCGGAGCCCGATGACGCGACGGGTGTGCCCTATCCTGTGGAATACGAGGGGGCGGTAGGTGGGCACATTAAATGCGGAGATTTACCTATCTTTTTGTTGGATCCACCCGTTGGGCTTCCGGTTATAAATACAGGGGTGGGGAGTCAGCTCCCTCACGCTTGCCATTGCCTTCATCGCCTCCTTCTTCTCGCTATTGCCTTCGTCGCCCACCGAGTCGGATCTCTGCGTCCGCGAGAGTAGAGAGAGGAGAGATTGGCAACATACATTCCATCCCCGCATCCGAGCGCATCCGTTTCCCTGCTCCCATGGCTAGCTACAGCTTGCGCGGACCTGACAACTGGCTTCCATCGTCGGCGACCGTGGGGTGTTTGGGGGATTTGGTGGAGAGCGGCCTTCTCCGGCCTATCACCTCCGCGGACCGGCCGGAGTGGATAGTGCCGTTGAGGGAGGACGCTGAGCCCATCCCGTCGGAGGGTTATGTGGTCAGCTTCGAAGCTTCTTCAAGCTCTGGGGGCAGGAGCTCCGGACGCTGAGCCCAACCCGAGCAAGTTCTGGGGGCAGGAGCCCCTTGAGCTGGCCGACCCCCAAGACCCAGGGCGCACCTTCTTCAAGCTCGATGATCAAGTCGAGCTCGGGGAGTGGGAGCACCTGGAGGAGTTCCGGGCGTGGCTTGCCCATGTGGTACGCGTGTCGGCGGAGGTCGCTTCTGCGGATTTGTACCGGGGGATGGAAGTAAGCCTCTTTTTCTCTCTGATCTTGCTTGGGTCATTTTGCTGTTCTTTTCTGATGACCTTCCTTTTTATCCCTGTCAGGTGTTGAGGGTGAGGTCGTACGATAAGTCCCAGTTCATCCTCCGGGCGCAGGAGCAGTGGAGTCAGCTCCCCATCCTCCACGCCTCGCTGGAGAAGGCGGAGGCCGAGGCAACCCAGGCAAAGGTCGAGACGGCCACCGCGCAGGAGGGGCCAAGGCCGCTCAGGAGGAGGCCTCCCGGGCACAGTCGAGGGCCGAGGCCGCCTTCAAGGAGGTTGCCGAGGTCGGGCAGCAGCGGGACGCTGCCTAGGAGGCCCGGCGTAAGGCTGAGGAGGAGGCCACCTTGCTGAGGGGGGGGGGAATTGGCTCGAACGGCGGAGCAGGTCCGGCAGCTCGAGGCCAACCTGGAGCAGGCGGGCACCGACCGCTCCTCCCTCGAAGAGCGGGTCTGGCAGCTCGAGTCGGATATCGACGTCGTCTCCCGCGACCGCGACGCACTGGGTGTCGCGGAGGAGAAGGCTCGAGCCCAGATCGCCGCTCTGGGGGAGGTGGCGGCTAACCAGAAGAGGGTCCTCGATGGTACTGGCAATATCATCGAGGACCTCCGGGCTAAAAACGATGACCAAGCTGCAGAGCTCGTCGACGTCCGCCACCAACTTCAGAGGGCTGAGCAGGACTACGTCACCCTGGAAGCACACGCCAAAGGTGAGTTTTTTTAGAGATATTATTAAACTTACCTATTTTCAACCCTTCCCCTGCTTTTTGGTTTTGACGGAGCCCTCTATTTGTTCTGGCAGAACTCGAAGGGGACAAGGCTCGAGCCCACGAGGATCTGACTAGTCTTCAGAACCTCCTCGGGGCAGAGACGAGCCTGAACGAGAGGCTTGGGGACGCCATCTCCTCCTTCTGCGACGGCATGGGTGTCGAGCCGGAGTTGCCGGTTGCGGGAGACGTGCGTGGAGATTCCCTCTTGCGCCGGCTCTTCGCCGCGACCCGTGAAGTGACGGAGCAGGTCTGTGCTGCCCTTCACATAGGCATGAAGCGGGCACTCGTGGTCGTCCACTCGGGCTACAACTACGACCTCGACGTCGTCGCCAGCGGCTTTGTCGTCGACCCGGGGCTGACCGATGAAGCGAACATGGCGAGATGCCATGAGCTGATCGACGCCGCAGAGGTGCCCGACGATGAGTTGGCGAAGCTGTTCGAGGCCGAGGTGCTTCCCCCGCCGGACGGCGATGGTGATGAGTAGTCAAGGCCTGTGAGCCAAATCTGGACAAGAAGGTCCATGTAATAGATTAGCTTTTGTGACAATATGATGTCAAGCCCCTGGCGGCTTCTTAACTTTAATGCATTTTATTCGAGATGCATCTGGGTGTTTTTATTTCTCGAACTGTCTCTATTTCTCTTTGCCTGAGTCGTTGCTTGTGGACTAAGTATTCGACGCACGCTCGTATCCCTGGAGGGGGGGAGCGAGTGGGGGTACCATAGCCCTGAGGCGTAGGAGAGTCCCCGGCTCGATGGCCCTCGACCCTTAGGGAGTTCGAGGCGTTTTTTACTTAGCCATGAAGCATACTCGGGGCAAAGGTGGAAAGAGAAGGCCGAGTTTCGAAAAAACGTTCGGGTTTTTAGAGAGCTTAGGAGGGGGGTCCCCCCCTGTCAGCCCCCGAGGGAGGTTTGACTTTGCCGGAGCAGAGTCGAGGCTACCTCAGAGTTATGAACGAATGTGAAATGTATTTCGAGAACATTTTATTCATTCATAATGCGATAAATGTACATAATGTAGAAAATGTACAAGGCCTCGAGGCCTTAGGGGTAAAAGCGACATAGCTATTCGATGTTCCATGCGTTGGTGAGGATCTCGCCCTTGTCATTCTTCAGCTTGTAAGTCCCTGGCTTTAGCACCTCTGCCACGATGAAGGGTCCTTCCCAAGGTGGCGTCAGCTTGTGACGCCCCTTGTTGCTTTGTCGACGGCGCAATACGAGGTCGCCGACTTCGAGGTCCCTTTTGCGTATGTGCTTGTCGTGGTAGCGCCGCAGCGTCTGCTGGTACTTTGCCGATTTGAAGAGGGCCACGTCCCGGGCTTCCTCGAGCTGGTCGAGGGAGTCCTCTCGGGCTGCTGCGTTGGCTTGCTCGCTGTAGGCCTTTAGTCGAGGGGACCCATAGTCGAGGTCAGTGGGGAGGACAGCCTCGGACTCATAGACCAAGAAGAACGGGGAGAACCCCGTGGCTCGACCTGGTGTCGTTCTGAGACTCCATTGGACAGAGGGCAGCTCATCGACCCATCTCTTGCCGTGTTTGTTTAGACGGTCGAAGATCCTTGGCTTGAGGCCCTACAAAACCATACCATTGGTGCGCTCGACCTGGCCGTTAGTTCGAGGGTGGGCGACTACAGACCAGTTCAACTTGATGTTGTGGTGGTCACAGAAGTCCAAGAACTTTTGGCCGGTGAACTGTGTGCCGTTGTCGGTGATGATGGTATTGGGGACCCCGAAGCGGTGGACGATGTCGGTGAAGAACAACACAGCTTGTCGAGATTGAATGTTGGTGATGGGTCGGGCCTCAATCCATTTCGAGAACTTGTCTATGGCCACGAGGAGGTGGGTGTGGCCACCTTTGGTTTTCTTCAGGGGGCCGACCATGTCGATCCCTCATACCGCGAATGGCCAAGTTATGGGTATCATCTGAAGAGCTTGGGCGGGTAGGTGGGTCTGCCTGGCGTAGAATTGGCATCCCTTGCAAGATCGAACGAGTTTGGTAGCATCGACGACGGCTGTCGGCCAGTAGAAGCCTTGTCGAAAGGCGCTTCCTACCAGCGTTCTGGGCGCCGCGTGGTGGCCGCAAGCCCCTGAGTGTAGGTCCTTCAATAGTTCCCTCCCTCCTCGAGGGTGAGGCAACGTTGAAGTACCCCGGTAGGGTTGCGTCGATACAGCTCGCGGCCATCCCCATACAAGACGTAGGTTTTGGCGCGTCGGGCTATGCGTCGGGCTTCGATGCGGTCCTCTGGGAGCTCGCCCCGTATCAGATACTCGAGGTAGGGTGTGCGCCAGTCCGTCGAGGGGGTTGGTGTTGCGGTTGTTTCGTCGATCTCCATGACCTCTCCTCCGTTCGAGGGAGGATCGGTCGAGGAGGAAGGGTCGATCCCTTGCTCGAGGGAGGGAGCCCCCGAGCCTAGGTCGACGGACGGCTTGTGAAGGTCCCTCGAGAAGACGTCGGGAGGGACTGTACCTCGAGTGGATGCGGTTTTGGCTAGCTCATCAGCGGCTTCGTTGTACCGGCGGGCGACGTGGTTGAGCTCGAGGCCATAGAATTTGTCCTTGAGCTTTCGGACCTCCTTGCAGTAGGATTTCATCTTGGGGTCGTGGCAGCTCGAGGCCTTCATCACTTGGTCGATCACAAGCTGCGAGTCCCCTCGAACGTCGAGGCGTCGAACCCCGAGCTCGATGGCGATGCGCAGACCGTTGATGAGGGCCTTGTACTCGGCTACATTGTTGGAGGCGGGGAAGTGGAGGCGGATGACGTAGCGCATGTGGACCCCTAAGGGTGATATGAAAAGCAATCCGGCGCCTGCCCCTGTCTTCATCAATGATCCGTCGAAGTACATGGTCCAGAGCTCGGTCTGAACTTGCGCCAGGGGTAGTTGAGTATCGGTCCATTCTCCTTGATGAATCCGGCCTTCAAAAGCTTGTCGACCTCCTCCCCGATGATTCTGCGCTTCTCCTCGTCGAAGCGGCGCAACCGTTGCTTCACCTGTTTGGATCCGGCCCGGATGTCCAAGGAGTGCTCGGCGACATCCCTCGGAATGCCCGGCATATCCGAGGGACTCCACGCAAACACGTCCGCATTCGCGCGGAGAAAGTCGACGAGCACGACTTCCTATTTGGGCTCGAGGGTAGCGTTGATCGTTAGCGCCTTGCCATCCGCGTGGTTGGGTCGAGTGGGATGGTCTTGGTGTCCTCCGTAGGCTTGAAGTTGCCGGCGTGCCGCTTGGGGTCGGGGATCTCCTTGGAGAAGTCGTCGAGGGCCGCGAGGATGGCTGACTCCTCGACCGCCTCTGCGTTTTCCACGCACTCGACATCGCAGTCGTAAGCGTGCTCGTATGAGGTGTCGACGATGATGACTCCCTCGGGCCCTGGCATCTTTAGCTTGAGGTAGGTGTAGTTCGGGATCGCCATGAATTTGGCGTACCCCGGTCGACCGATGATGGCGTGGTAGATGCCATGGAACGCGACCACCTCAAAGGTCAGATCTTCCTTCCGGAAGTTTGAGGGGGTACCGAAGCAGACGGGTAGCTTGACGCGGCCGATTGGGAGTGCCTTCTTCCCTGGAACGATCCCGTGGAATCCCCCCGCGCTGGGCAGGAGCATGGTCTTTGGGATCTCTAGGAGGTCGAGGGTCTCGGCGTAGATGATGTTGAGGCTGCTTCCCCCATCCATAAGTACGTTGGTGAGGCGGGTGTTGAGTATGATCGGGTCGACGACGAGTGGGTAGACCCCTGCGATGGGGATGTGCTCGGGGTGGTCGTTCTGGTCGAAGGTGATCGGCGTGTGGGACCAGTCGAGGTATCGAGGAGCCTGGGCTCGAACGGAGAAGACCTCTCGACGCTCCCTTTTGCGTTGACGCGCACTGAGTCAAGTCGAGGGTCCCCCGTAGATCATGTAGCAGTCGTGAATCTCGGGGAAGCCCCCGTTCTTGCCATCGCCCCCGTCTTGTGGATCCTCCTTCTTGTCGTCTTTCTTGAGGCCAAGAGAGTCGAAGTATTTCTTGAGCATGCGACAGTCCTCGAGGCTGTGGTTGACCGGTCCCTTGTGATAGGGGCAGGGCTCTTTCAGCATCTTGTCGAAGACGCCCCCCTCGAGAGGGGGATCTCGAGACTTCTTCTTGTCTGTCGCAGCGATAAGATCGTCGGGCTCAATGTTGCGCCGACCCGGTTGGTTATTCTTCTTCTTCTTGTTGTTGTTCCTCTTGGGCCCGTTGTTCGAGCCCCCGGGCTCGTCCGCCTTGGCCTTCCCCTTGTCGGGGGATGCATAGAAGAATGTGCCAACGGCTTCCTCGCCGGCTGCGTAGTTGGCGACGATGTCCATGAGCTCGTTGGCGGTCTTGGGGGTATTCCGTCCCAGTTCCAGCACCAACTCCTTGCAGGTTGTCCCGACGACGAACGCCGTGATGATGTCGTGGTCGGAGATGTGGGTTAGCTCAGTACGTCGCTTGGAGAACCGTTGGGTGAAGCCGCGGAGGGTTTCCCCTGGCTTCTGCTTGCAGCTGTGGAGATCCCAGGAGTTTCCTGGCCGCACGTAGGTGCCCTTGAAGTTCCCCTCGAAGATCCTGACCAGGTCGGGCCAGCCATGGATCAGTCTGGGGGGAGTTCCTCGAGCCACCTTCGATCAGTGTCGGAGAGGAAGAGCGGGAGTTGCCGAATGATGACGTGGTCGATGTCGTCTCCTCCTAGCTGACATGCCAGCCTGAAATCAGCAAGCCAGAGCTCTGGCTTGGTTTCGCCGTTGTACTTGACCAGGCTGGTGGGCGGACGGAAACGAACATGCAAGGCGGTTTGCCGGATGGTCCTGCCGAAGACTCGTGGCCCTGGTGGTTCCGGAGATCGACGTCAATCCTCGTCACTGTCGTAGCGCCCACCTCGATGAGCACTGTAACCTCGAGCCTCAGCGTCACCGTGTCGGCGTCGTTTGTTGTCGTTGATGTCGCGTTGCGCGTCTCGTGGTTGTCGATTGTCAAGGATGCGGTCTTGAACTGGTCGCTGCTCCACTCCGCCTTGGGGCGCCTTGTCTTGGTGGACAGATACCTCTCGATCTTCTCGAGGGGGCACGTCCCGCTGCTCGGAGGCAGCTCCCCTGCGCCTCGAGGCCGAGCTCTCCGCTTGCTGTACGGCCGCGGTTCGGAGAAGCCCCTGGATTTCATCCCTGATGCGTTGCGCCTGGGGCGTCGATGGTGCCGGCATGTCGCGGAGCAACATCGCGGCTGCCATGACATTCTGGCTAGCACGGTTGTAGACGTGGCGCTCATTCGCCCCTTCGTTGACGATCTGCCGATAAACTTCCCGGGCCCGCTCGCGAGCTCCTCCGACCTGTGGCCGCTCGCGATCTCGCTCAAGGGCGCGCTCGAGCTGCTGAAGTCATAGGCGCTCTTCCTCGAGCTTGGCGAGCAGATCTCGGACTTACGCGATCTGGACGTCCTGCGGTGGATCGGCTTTGTCAGGACTCGGGGGGTCGGCGTTTCGCGCCGGTGTAGCGTCGCCCCCTCCTCTTTCATCCATGGCCGCAGCGCCGTTGATGTCGTCCTGGGAGTCAACCTGGCCGTCGAGGTGGAAGCATTCCCGGGTGGGATCGTAATCCTCATCGGGGAGTCCGAGTCGGGGTAGCCATGGTAGAAGTTGGGGAAAGATCCCCTACGCTCCTCCTCCAGTTGTCGTTGTAGCGTGTCCCAGGTGTAGTAACCCGGGGCCGGGGCTTGCCGTGGCACCGGGCGCTCATCCGGTGGAGGGGTGGTGACGAGGTTAGTCGTCGCACGTAGCAGGTTCCCTGAGGACCCGTAACGTGCCTGCATCTACGAGTTTACAAAGGCAGAACAAAGTCTGGCGCTGTTGTAAAGTCCGTGCGGAAGCAGGTCGCGCTGCGGCGCGGCTGAGTATGTTGGAGAAGCCACGGGGACCTTCTGAGATGACGGTATGGCAGAGCCAAAGTCAGGCTCAGCGAGGTACCCGCCCCCGACCCGCAAGCATGGGTCAAACAGGCTCCCGAAGGGAGGAATTGTGTCACCAGCCGGGGCCGGGGAGATGGCGTCCAGCGTCTCGGAATCCGCGCGGTGAAGAGTGCGGCGGTGTCGTTCACAGCCTCCCCCTGGTCGCAGGCGAGAGGCGCGAGTGGTGGGACCGTCGTCTGGTCCTCCTTGGCCCCGGCGTATTGGAGCTGCTGCTATCCATGCCACTACCTGAGAGTAGAACCATGTCATGACCGTGGCCCGTGGACACGAACTCTAGGCTCCCGAACCAGATGATGGTGACGAATGGAAGTGACGGGATCGTGGAATCCATCTGGGAGAGTAGTTCGGAGTTGATCGACACGCAAATCCTCCTACCTGGCGCGCCAACTGTTGGTGTTATGACCCAGGGGGTCAAGACCACCAACTAGTAAATTTGTATATTGCGTGCTCCCTCTCTCAGATGTGATGCAAGAAGAACACAAGATTTATCCTGGTTCGGACAAAGAAGGCCCTACGTCCAGCGGAGGAGGATGGATTGTATTATCTTGCACCTAAGTGCTCGTACAAGGGGGGTACAAGTAGGTTTACACGGGGGTGCTCAAAGTGAGCTGAAGCCTAGGACTAGCGAGGCTATCCTAGTGGTCGGTTGGTGGATTGCTTGAGGTGTCCATCAAGCAATCGGGTGCGGTGTGTGCGACTTGGCTCTTGGTGTATGCGGGTCAGAGCTGATGTCTCAGCTCATTGAGAGATCTCTGATGTCCGAATACGTGAGCCGATTCGAATGCGCCTGCTGATGCCGATACGAATACGCATGCCCCTTCTTCTATCCCAGCGTCCACTTTTATAGATCAAGGGGAGGCCTGAGAGTACAGAGGTCCTAGACTGTAGAGGCATGGGAGAGATGTTCGCGGCGCCATGCTTGCGATGGGACGTCGATCGCTGTAGCGGCGTGGCCTTCCCGTCCTTCCGGTGTTCAGGGCATGGTGATAGCAGACTGGACGTTGCCGAACGTCATGACGCAGTACGGTTGGCCTCCTGTAGACGGGTGCAGGCTCCACAATTGAAGCGGGACGGAGCGGATAGGACGGGTCCCACGCTGCAGTGGTTGGAGACGGGGGTCGAGCCCCCTGGCCGAGGGGGGTCGAGGCCAGCGTGACCCTGTCGTATCCCTGAAGACACAGTCGAGGGCCGTCCTGTTCATGGCTCGAGGGGGTGCCTCTGGATTCCGTACCTGCGACGTGGCTACAGCGGCCGCACGATTGACGGAGGTCCCGGGCATGGGCGGCGAGTTGATGGATTTGACTGTGGTAGTGGGCGCCCATGGCGTTAGGCGGGGGGCAGGTAGGCGTATTGGATCCCCTTTACCCCATACCGGGAGCAGGTAAGTCGATTGAGCTTCCTTCTCAGGGGTCGTTCGTTCGATCCCCTGTCCGTCATTCGAGGGTCGAGGCGGAGGCGGCGGGGTCGTTCGTTCGACCCCCTGCCCGTCATTCGAAGGGTCGAGGCGGAGGCAGAGGGGTCGTTCGTTCGACCCCCTGTCCGTCATTCGAGGTAGAGGCGGAGAGGTCGTTCGTTCGACCCCTGTCCGTCAGTCGAGGTAGAGACGGAGGGGGATCCCTCCTACCGTTTTTCCAGTATTGGGCCGGTGAGGGAGGCCTTTGCGTGATGGGCCTTTCTCCATTGACTTGAACGGCTGATCGGATCCTGTCTTAAAAATTATTGCTATGTTAAGCATTAGATTATCACACGTTTAGGGCACCCCTTACCTTTGTACACGACACATTTGGACCAACAGATTCATGGACATGGAATATTCCCTTAGATGTTGTATTTGCTAGTTCGTAAAAATCTCGCGAACCAGTTGATTCATGTTTGCTGAGCTTTGTCATTAGTAAATAAATTAAGGATTATTAGTATGTTATATTATTACTTAGTAATTATGATGGTAGGATTAGTTTTTATAAGTGCTAATATGTTGATTTGTGCATGTTTCATGTGCTAATTAAGTTATTAGTGTGCTAATTAACATATTTATTTTTAATTAATGATTATCATGGCAAAAGTAACATTAGTAAATATTTATTAGTGTCCAACTAATTGTTATTATTTATAAATAATTGATATAATTAATCAACTATTCTAATCTCATCCACTTTTATCCATCCAACCAAACAGAAAAATAACTCATCCTATCCACTCAACCAAACATGCATCATGTATATATTTATCCCAATATCCATAAATCATTACATCCCATCCAACTTGGCCCTCCAACTAAACGCACCCTTAATAGACGGGAGAGCAGGATGACTCGAGCCATTCTATATAACGACTGCAATCCCCGCCCACGGCCCTGGCATGAAAATTAATTTCTTATTACTGTGTAGTACGTACGAAGTACTCCTACTATATACACACCTGTCATTCATGGATTCATGAGAATGCAAGCTGCCAACGAGAACCTGATGAGCTTACACAGTTGAACTCGTCCTTCCAGCACTGTCGACTCCATCGAGGCCAGCGGGGCGGGAAAAAAAGGTCGTACTCTTGTAGTACTGTACTACGTGCAGAGTGCAGACCCCGGTGCGAGTGGGATCTCGGCCGGCTCGGCACACAGCGCCCACCAAACGCGGCCATCTCGACATGGATGGGCCGGTGGTCAGCCGGTGCCCCTCCTGCGCGGTGCCGGGAGCCAACACCACGCGCGGCGATCCACGCGGCCGGCCTACCGGGCGCGCCCCGTGGTCCCGGGGCTACCTCCACGGAAAATTCAGCAAAACACGCGCGCGCGTACGGGAAGCGCGGCGCTCCCTCCACGCAAACGCACTGCACGCCCCTCACATGCATGTTGGTCTTGGGCGGGGCGGCGCATGACCGATCGATCGATCGGCGACGGGAACGACGATCGACGACGACGACGACTGCGCGCTGGCACGCTGACCGACGACTGGCATCTGCTAGCTGCTGCTGCTCGCGCGCGGTACTACTTGCCTAGCTGATCGCTGAGCACACAGCTGGAAACCCCCGGCCCGGCCGGCGTCTCTCCTCCTGGCACGCTAAAAAGCGCCGGCACCGCGCCAGCACGTGTGGCCCCCCCCGCCATTTGGATAGATAGACGGGACGGAGTACGTACTAGTGCATGCATGGTGTGTGTACGTGAATGCATGATACTAGTAGCTGCCAAACCACCAGTCCCGCCGCGGCCGGCCGGGGCTCAATCCATGCAGAGAGAGAGAGAGCATGCAAGAGCAGAGGGAGAGCATGCAAGAGCATCGGCCGTATGACC
>JAJDON010000252.1:0-10872 GCA_022036555.1 Microstegium vimineum
GGACTAGTCCGGAGCTCATACCACCGGACCATGCACACTGGTCCGGAGCTCACTCTCGTTTCAAACTCAGACACCGTTGGACTACTCTGCTTGGTCCGACGCACTGGTCCGACGCTCTGGTCCGGAGCCTCGGTGCTCTCTGAGTGAAAAACTTTCTCTCTTTTACACATCACCGGACCACTCTCCTTGGTCTGGTGCCCTGGTCCGACGCTCTGGTCCGGAGCCAGGGAGCTCTCTGCATAGACCCAAACTCCTGTCATGGGGCGTCGGACTAGCCATCGGACTGACCGTCGGACTAGTCCGGAGCCTTCACTCTCTTTGAACCAAGCCACCGGACCACTCTCCTATGGTCCGGTGCTTTCTAGACAGGTGGTCTGGAGCTCCTTGAGCTGAGAATCTGCCTAAGTCAAGGACCGTCGGACCACTCTCCTTGGTCCGACGCCCACTAAGCAGAGTGGTCCAAAGCCTCTTTCTCCCTCTAAAACAACTGTTTTCGCTGAGGTTTCTCAAGGGATTTTGCTCCTACCATATCTAGGGTTTGTCAAGGGCTGAAAGAAAGGTCTCTAGGACTAGTTGTGACAAGTGTGCATATACCCACTTTCCTAAACTCTCCTAGGTCAAGCTACTAACCTCATACCCCCCTTTATAGTACGGTCAAGGAAAAACAAAAACCCTAGCTATACTTAGTGCCCTTCTCAACCTTATGGCACTAAGAACTAGCCTAGTCTTCGTCGTGTATATCCATCCTTTGCAACCGAAATGATTTCCATCTTGGGGGCATGAATATCCATTAAGCCCATTCAAAATGCATCACTCATGACCTAACATAAATGACTTTGTCTCTGCAAAACACATGTTAGTCATAGTGATCTAGTATTGTCGTTAATCGCCTAAACACAAGGGTCCATGATTCTACAATCTCCCCCTTTTAGGTGATTGACGATAATACAAGCTCGAGTAGAGAATAAAGAGTGAATTTTGATAAGAGAAAACATGACTTGACATGAGATAGACATGGGTTAGTGATAAGAAAGACAAATACATGCCTAACCATTCAAGCCATGACAAGCACAAAAGATATGAATTGAGCATGGTACTTGATTTCAAAAAGGATATGCTATAGCCAAAAGATCAAAGATTAGCGCGGAAGCAATATAGCATAACGAAGTGACATGATATATATAGAAGAATGTCCACACATGTCACACAACCATCAAGTCTCAACCATCACACATATCATACAATGCATTAAGATGGTAAACGTGATGCATGATGCAATAAAGTTTATACACATCAAAAGAAACAAGTTCTACTAGCTCCCCCTGAAGCTAGCCCATCTACTTGACTCTCCCTATCCCCCTTTGGCGTCACCGAAGCTAAGCGTCTGGAGGCGGAGTGGAAGCAGCCGTGGATCGGTCGAGCGCCCTGAAAGCTGCCAGATAAGTCTCATCATCGGAATCCTCCCCCTGAGTGTTTGTAGCTGGTAGTGAAGCGGTCTGGGGGTCGGAAGCTGACAGGTCTGCTGCGGTCGAAGACTCGGGAGCAGTAGGATCGGTAACCGGTGCCAGTGTCTCGGCGGGAGCCTCAGGAGCGGCAGTGTCCGGTTGTGCCTCAGGCACGGACTCGACGGGAGTCTGAAGAGCCGGAGACTGCGGAGGCTGTACTGGAGTAGAGGTGACAACTGTAGCATCGGTAGCAACTGCAGCTGTAGGTGGATTAGACACGGCTGGATCCCAACTGTCGTGTGTAGCCTCTGAGGAAGCTACTGAGGAACGGTGCTGATCGGCTGTCGGTGCAACTAGCTCGGCCTCAACCTCTGCTGCTATCTGAGGACCAGTGGGGACGGCTGACCGGTAATGTCACTGAAGGACGCTGACAGATCTCTAGCAGTAACACCCATCGTAGCGGTAAGTGGAGTGAAACCAGTAGTGAGAGGGGTGAACTGCTGAGTAGGGTCAAAGGTGTCCAACCACTGCGTCATCTGAGTCGTCGGTGACTGGAACGGGGTGGTCAACCCAGCACCCTGAAGTCCACTGGACTGTATGGTTGGGGTGGGAGTGACTGACTGACCGGCGGAGCTCGTAGGGGCCACTGAGGGGCCAACTGAGGGTCCAACTGAGAACTGTGGCCCTCCTACCTGCCCAACTGACTGTGAGGGCTGAGATGTGCTCATCATCTGAATCTGAGGAGTTGCAGGAAACTCTAGAGGAGGAGCGTCAATCCACTTCATCATATGGGCCATAAAGGCCATGTTCTGCTGCTGCAGCTGTTGTGACTATAACTGAAGGCGCTGGGACTCTAGCTGCATAGCGAGCATCTGTCGCTGCATCTCAAAGTGACGCTCCTCGGACTGTCGCTGCATCTCATCCTGTCGCTGTTGGACCTGTGTAACTACAGTGACGAGAGAACTCTGCTGCTCATTGAGACGGTCAAGAATCTTCAACATCATCGTCTCGGTGGCAGAGGCAGAGCCGCCAGCCTCAGTATCGTGAGCCCGTGGGGGCATCTGTGGAACTGGCTAGAAATCGGCGTCTGAGCTGTCTGAAGTATCCTCAGGAGTCACATCAGCTCCAGTATCTAGTCCATGGAGCTCCTGCTGCTCAACACCGCGAATCGCCTCATCCTGAGCATCAACTTCTGCTTTGTCAGCTGGTGTTGTCCTCTCTCTGACAAGTCGGAGGACCCGGTTTCCAAACCGGCTATCAAACAACCCCAGGACTCTAAGCTGGAAAAGAAGTCGGCGACTGATCCAATAGAGCGCGGAGTCCAGGGTTCGCTCCCTCTAGCTCAATAGCAATAATCGAAGAAATCCAGTGAGCATAGGGAAACTGTCGTCGGGCCCTCATGCCATCTGCTATCACATCCTCTATCTCTGACACAAGAAAATCTGCAACATCGAACGGTGTCTGAGATACCAGGGCCTGAAGGAGAAGTTGTTGCATGTTGGTCAGGCCTTCCTTGTAACCCGTGTGAGGAAGCAGAGTACGACGGAGGACCTCGTTCAACCTGTGAACGATGGGTCTGAGCTCTGCTGGGCTACACCTGGAGCCCTCTGAGAAAGGTGGCTTGAAGAGGGGAGCCACCTCCTGCACTGACAGTGTATGACCACCTCGAGCTCTGCGAGGCACTGAGGCTCCTCGGTAGCACTCATAGTGTAAATCAAGCTCATCACCCTGCTGACGGAGGCAAAAGATCTCTGTGAGTCTGGTCAAGTAGAGTCTGTATCGCTCGCCTCTGAACGTGTACTGCACAAACTTGTGCTCCGGATCCACCCATACTGAAGCATAGAATTCTCTGACCCATCTCTCTATGTAGTTACTGGAACGCCCGAGTAAGTCGACGAGTCCCGGTAGGTAAGTCAGGAACAGGAGGATCTCCTCACCAGCTAGCTCAACGATGCTCTCTAAGGAGCAAACCCTGTGTGGTCGTATCTGAATGCTGGTCAGCTGAGCTGCTTTGTAGAAGTCCTCCATGAGAGGTGTATGCCATCCTGGTGAGGCTCTGGGGTCTCTCTGATCCGGGCACCACTTCTCAAGAGCAACAAACCTGAGTTTCTTCACTTGCTTCGTTGTAAGATTCCTCAGGTCGAGGTGAACTAAAGCTGAAGCCGTTGTGGGAGCTGCGGACTGTGGTGACTGAGCATACTGGGAACGTGTGGAACGCCCCCAGGAACTAGGCACCAACGGAGTCCCAAGAGCTTCAGTGACAAGCTCTGGCTCCTGTGGAGCATCCTCTGTCTGTGACCCAGTTGGTGGAGTAGAAGGAAGATCTCGCGGATGGGTGCCGAGTCTCACGGTACCTCGGCGACCGCCTCGCTTTGCGCGGTCCGCTGCATCGGCCACTACCTCGGCTTTCTCAGCCTCTGTGAGCTTTCGCTTCTTCTTCTTTGCTTTCTCAACAACGGGCTTCTTGACCTTATCACTGGAAGGACGTGGAGGTGGAGGAGCATCATCACCTGACCTAGCTGCGCGAGCATGAGTACTGCGAGTCATACCGAATCAAGCAAAGAACCACTGTCACTGACAATCACAGGATCCACTGCCAACTGTCAAAACCACTGATCAAAAGAACCACTGACAACTGATCAAACCACAAGCACAACTGTCAGAGGGGCCTCCAAGCCACTGGACTGAACCTCTGAGGCTTTGCCTCAATCTGTACTCGCGAGCTTTGCCCCGAGTTCAACTGCCACTGACTGCTGCTGGATAGAATAGACAGGGTATACATAAGCATATATATAACATCTAGAGATAAGAATCCTTATAGAAGCAAGCATCTAGATAAGTGATAGAATGAAATTTGACATGATACCTGAGGTAAGAAAGCATATCTATTTAGAGCAATGTCAAGTACCAAACCACGCTCCAAACGAGATTTACCAGCTGCGAATTACAATTGGCAATAGAGTTTAGTGAATTGGATTGAATAGCTTAAGAGATTTGCAAAGAATAATACTAGGTCATGACTCAATTGACGACTCGACAAAACGCGATATTGACGATTGAAACCATACCCTAGAGAAATAGCGAAGCCATCGGCGATGATAGGAAATCAGTCGCGGACGAAGACGTCGAAGATGATGACGACGAAGGTGTTCGGTCGAGGACGAACGCGTCGAAACACGCCTAGGGTTAGGGCAAACCCTAGCTCCTTTGAGTTTGCAGGGCAATGCCAAGTGGAAGTAGGGGTAAACCCTAGGTGGCTTTCTGAGGCTGGCAGGGAGGTTGGACACCGGCGAGGAGGGTCGTCGGCGGCGAGGTGGCTGGTGGAGTGCGGCGGCGCGGGAGAGTTGCCATGTGGCGGCGGGGCGCAGCTGCTGGCGGAGGAGTGCAGGGAGCAGAGCTGCGGCGGCGGCGCTTAGGTGGTAGCCTCACCGGCGGCGAGGGCGGCTGAGCACGGGCGGCGTAGGACGCAGGGGAGCTCTGTGGCGGAGCGGACGCGACGACGTACGGACGGCGGAAGGAAAACAGTGAGGAAACAGAGCCGCTCGCGGGGGTTATCCGCAAAGTTTCCAAGCGTCGGACCACTCCGCTTGGTCCGGAGGCTGGTCCGATGGGTGGTCCGACGGTACCAGAGAAGGGAATACAGAGAGCACCCGACCACCGGACCAGAGCGTCGGACAACGCACCGGACTGGTCTGATGGAGCAACGGACTGGTCCGACGGTGCACAGATAGATATGACAGAGGCACCGGACAACTTGCCATTGGTCCGGTGGAGCGTTGGACACTGGTCCGACGGTTTCTTTGGCTGGAAAAGATTTATGCAGTGAGGGACAGGGCGTCGGACCACTGCGTCGGACCAATGCAGAGTGGTCCGGAGGGTGGTCCGGTGCTTAATTTTGCTCTAAATTTTCCTATTTTTCTCTCCAATCTTTTCTCTTAGCCAAGTACCAACACAAAAGAGCAAAGAGGAACACTTGTTGGACTTAACATAAGAACCATCTCTCAAACCTTCAATTTCAGAAGTAGTTTGCCATAGGCTAGAATTAGTTTTCATAAGAAAATAGTTCAATAAAGCTCCAAGGGTCACCTTAGGGGCACAAGAGGGGTATTAGCTGAAGCTAGAGTGTTGAATTGCTCCCCTAAGTGTTGAACCTAATGGTGACCCACAAACTTAACCGAAAAGAAACGAAGAAGCAACACTTATGCATATGCAATGCAAGATGGAATTTGAATCTAGGTTGCTTGCAAGTTTAAACCGCGGTTAAGCTTTGTCACACGCTTTGAGGGCGGTTATCTTAACCGCGTTAGCCAAGCCTATGTGCTTGGTGCGAGAGTGTTGAACCGGGTTGTTAGCAAGCTTTACAGCGCTTTCATTATCACACAAAAGTGGAACTTCTTTTAAAAACACGTCGTAATCAAAGAGTGTTTGGGTCATGTATAAGATTTGTGCACAACTTGCTCCCATGGCAATGTATTCCGCCTCGGCGGTTGACAATGCCACACTGTTTTGCTTCTTTGAGGACCAAGAAACAAGTGATCTTCCTAGCATGTGGCACCCGCCGGAGGTACTCTTCCTATCAACCTTACACCCGGCATAATCCGAATCGGAATAGCCAACTAGTTGGAAGGGAGCTCCTTTGGGATACCAAAGACCCATGCTAGGGGTGTGCCTTATGTACCTAAGGATTCTTTTAACCGCACAAAGATGCGACTCCTTAGGGTTTGCTTGAAACCTAGCACACATACACACACTAAACATGATATCCGGCCTAGATGCGGTGAGGTAAAGTAAACTACCGATCATAGAGCGATAAAGAGTTTGGTCAATCGGTTTACCTCCCTCATCGAAATCGAGATGCCCATTAGTAGGCATTGGGGTCTTGATTGGCTTGCAATCCTCCATCTTGAACTTCTTAAGTAGATCATACGTGTACTTTTCTTGAGAGATGAAGGTCCCTTCTCTCATTTGCTTCACTTGAAAGCCGAGGAAGAAGGTTAGCTCGCCAATCATTGACATCTCGAACTCCTTGGACATCAAGTCACCAAACTCCTTGCAATTGTCTTGGTTTGTTGATCCAAATATAATGTCATCGACATATACTTGGCAAACAAAGATCTCTCCATTAAGCTTCTTGGTGAATAGTGTAGTGTCGACGATCCCAATCTTGAAGCCCTTCTTGATTAGGAAGTCCCTTAGCCTTTCATACCAAGCTCTTGGAGCTTGCTTCAATCTGTAGAGTGCCTTGGACAACCTATACACATGATTAGGCAAGTTTGGGTCTTCAAACCCAGGAGGTTGTGAGACATAGACAAGTTCATTAATGAAACCATTTAAGAAAGCGCTCTTCACATCCATTTGAAAGAGTTTCATTTTGTGATGTGAAGCATACGCCAAAAGGATACGAATGGCTTCAAGTCTTGCAACTGGAGCAAAGGTCTCTCCAAAATCAAGTCCTTCTACTTGAGAGAACCCCTTTGCCACCAATCTTGCTTTGTTCCTCACAACCACGCCTTGATCATCTTGCTTGTTCCTAAACACCCACTTGGTGCCAATGATTCTTGCATCCTTTGGCTTCTCTTCAAGTGTCCACACTTTGTTCCGGGTGAAGTTGTTGAGTTCTTCATGCATGGCATTCACCCAATCCGGATCCGCAAGTGCTTCTTCTACACTAGTAGGCTCAACAAAGGAAAAAAACGAGTGATGTTCAACATAAGATGCAAGTCTAGAGCGAGTCATTACTCCCTTTGATGGACTCCCTATGATTTGATCATGGGGGTGAGCTTGAAGGATAGATGTTGATCTTCTATTTGTCTCTTGAGGAGGGGGATGAGGTGCTTCAACATTGCTTGCTTCGGCCTCGGCTTGATCTTGAGGAATGTGAGTGTCTTCTTGAGCTTATCTCACTTGATCTCCCTCATCAACTTGAGGCGTGTGGGGTGGAGAAGGATCTTGATTTGCTTCATCTTCAACTTCTTCCACCTCTTGCGGGTTGATAGCACCAATTGGCATATTCTTCATTGCCTCCCTCAAGGGTTCATCACCTACATCAATATCCTCAAGCGCTCCTTGGGAGCCATTAGTTTCATCAAACTCCAAGTCATATGTTTCTTCAACTAAGCCGGTGGCTTTGTTAAATACACGGTATGCCTTGGATTTAAGTGAATAACCAACAAGGAAACCAATGTCACACCGCCGTTGGAATTTACCCAAGTGTTGGCGCTTCTTGTAGATGTACACCTTGCAACCAAACACCCGAAAGAATGAAATATCCGGCTTCTTCCCATTGACAAGCTCATAGGGGGTCTTCTTTAATAGCTTTTGGACGAAGAGACGGTTTGCCGCATAGCAAGCGGTATTGATTGCCTCCGCCCAAAACTTCTCAGGAGTGTTGTACTCATCAAGCATAGACCTTGCTAGAGTTATGAGTGTCCGGTTCTTCCTCTCTACGACACCATTTTGTTGTGGAGTATATGTGGCGGACACCTCATGCTTGATCCCAACTTCATCAGAATAATCTTCAATCTTTGTGTTCATAAATTTGGTGCCATTGTAACTTCTAATCTTCTTGATCTTCACATCAAATTCATTTTGAGCTCTTGTAGCAAACTTCTTGAAGATGCCTTGTGTCTCTCTCTTGTCTTGAAGAAAGAACACCCAAGTGTACCGAGAGTAGTCATCCACTACCACTAAGCAATAGAGATTTCCTCCAAGACTAGCATAAGTGGTAGGGCCAAATAGATCCATGTGTAGCAACTCTAGTACTCTTGAGGTTGACATGAAAGCTTTGGTTGGATGAGTGTTTGCCACTTGCTTGTCGGCTTGACATGCACTACAAAGTTTGTCCTTTTCAAACACCACATCCTTGATTCCTCTAACCATTTCCTTCTTGACTAACTTCTTCAAGGTTGACATGCCCACATGAGCCAATCTTCTATGCCATAGCCAACCCAAAGAATTCTTGGAGAAAAGACACGCTTGCAAGTTAGCTTCATTTGAAGTGAAGTCCACTAAGTAGAGGTTGTTGTGCCGGAACCCTTTGAATATCATTGATGAATCTTCAATCTTGGTCACAATCACCTCATTTGGAGTTAAGAGACAATGAAACCCGAGATCACAAAGTTGACCAACCGATAGCAAGTTGAAGCTCAATGATTGTACTAGCAAGACATTTGAGATTGATTGATCTTGGGAGATAGCCACTTTGCCTAAGCCTTGAACTTTGCCCTTTGAATTATCCCCAAAAGTGATCTTGTCTTGATTTGCACAATCCTCATCAAGTGTGGTGAACATCCGGGGGTCGCCGGTCATGTGTTGAGTGCAACCGCTATCAATTACGCAATGGCTCTCACCGGTCTTGTAGTTCACCTACACACATGCAACTTGGAGTTAAGCTTGTTGTTTGGGAACCCCCTTAGTGCGGGGCCCCATTGCCTTGTCAACCAACTCCTTAGCAACCCAAAGAACCCTAGGCTTGTTCTTCATTGGTGGTCCAAGAAACACCACAAGTGGTCTACCCTTGGAATCTTTGTTGATGACATAGTGAGCATCATGAGCAAATGGCCTAGTGTGCTTGGGCAAGGTCTTGGGAAGTGGAGTCTTGCATTGAAATGATAGATGACCAATTTGTCCACATCCAAAACACCTCTTAGGCTTGGGCTTTGGATTCTCTTGATTGTAGCCATTGTACTTGTTCTTGTAGTAGTTCTTGGCTTCAATCTTGACCTTGGCCTTCATCACTTGGTTCTCCTTGTACCCAATACCGGTCTTGTCACTCTTCATGACGGTGCTCATTAGAAGCTCACTTTGGAGATTATGGCCCTTGGTGAACTTTTCAAGGCCACTTGTAAGCTTGGTCTTGTCATTCTTGAGCTTGACAATTTCTTCTCGAAGAGAGTTGATCAAAGTGATAGCGTCTTTGTCTTCTTATTGAGCCGGCTTGATGGTGAAGGGCTTGTTTGCCTTGAGATTGATTAGCTCTTCCTTGAGCTTTGAGTTCTCTTCACTCATCTTCATATAATCATCATACTTGTCGGCTTCTACAACTCTCTTGCCCTTGCACTTTGCACTTTGCTCAAGAGCCACATCATCAAGCTCGATATCACAAGAGGTAGCACTTGCACACTTAGCACACGGGTTAGTAGCAACATGTGTAAGATCTTGAGTAAGTAATTCATTTGCTACCACTAGTGTGCCATGATCACTTTTCACTTGATTATAGTCATCTTTTAGCAAGTTAAACCTTGTGAGGAGCTCTTGGGATGACCTCTCAAGCTTATCATGTTTCTCATTGGCTTACTTAAGAGAGGCTTTGAGCTCCCTAGTGCTAGATGTAAGAGAGTTAATCTCAAGCTTCAAATCATCATTAGCACTAGACAAGTTATTAAGCTTATCATGCAAGTTTTCCTTGATTTCAAGAAGTTTGTCATTTTTACTCTTGTACTTCCTAATGATGCTAGCATACTTGTTGCAAATTTTAATTAGTTCATCATAGGAAGGTGCTTCTTCATCATCACTATCATCACTAGAGAGGTCATCACCATCATCCTCTTTTTGTACCTTCTTGTCACCTTTAGCCATAAGGCATAGGTGTGTAGAGGATGAGCCCGGCGATGAAGGAGGAGGTGGTGGTGGAATCGAAGAACCAATCACCAAAGCGGCCACCTTCTCTTCTTCACTCTCATCATCGGAAGAATCACTTGAATCAATATCGGTGAGCCAATCACCCACAATGTAAGCCTTGCCATCCTTCTTCTTCCTATGGAAGTTGAAGTTCTTCTTCTTGTATGGCTTGTCTTGCTTCTTGTCATCATCACTTGAGTCATCATTGCCGCCCTTGTTCTTCTTGAAGTTCTTGAACTTGTTGTTCTTGAACTTGTCTTTCTTCTCTTCGGGACATGCATGGGCTAGATGACCAAGGGTGCTGCAATTGTAGCACTTTATTTGGGAGATTGGCTTCCTTGAAGAGCTTGTGAAGAATTTTTTCTTCTTTGAGTCAAACTTGACTCCATTCTTGTTTAGCCTCTTCAACATCTTGGTGGTCTTCTTCACCATGAGAGCGATGTTGTCTTCATCATCATCATCACTTGTACTCTCAACGACATATTGAATCTTGCACTTCTCCTTGGAAGATGCCTTGAGAGCCAAGTCCTTCTTCTCCTCCTTCTCTTTCTTCTTGGAGGATGATGAAGTTCCATCATTGATCTTCATGTACATCTCATGAGCATTGATCTTGCCCAACACTTGCGTTGGTGTAGTTGCGGAGAGATCGCCTTGATGAAGAACCGTGACGATGTGGCTATACTTGTCTATTGGAAGGACACAAAGTATCTTGCGCACCACATCGGCCGGTATCATTTGAGAGAGCCCAAGGCCATTCAACTCCTCTACAAGCACATTCAAGCGAGAGTACATTTCATTAGCATTTTCA
>JAJDON010000253.1:0-10840 GCA_022036555.1 Microstegium vimineum
TCCTACGCCCCTCGGAAGGCTATCAAGTCTCAGGTACTGGCAGATTTCGTTGCAGAATGGACCGACACCCAACTACCCCCAGCGCAGGTTCAGAGCGAGCTCTGGGACATGTACTTCGACGGATCACTGATGAAGACGGGAGCAGGCGCAGGATTGCTATTCGTATCACCCTCAGGGGTCCATATGCGATATGTCATCCGCCTCCACTTCCCCGCCTCCAACAACGTCGCGAGTACGAGGCCCTCGTCAACGGCCTGCGCATCGCCATCGAGCTCGAGGTCCGACGCCTCGACGTGCGAGGGGACTCTCAGTTGGTGATCGACCAAGTGATGAAAGATTCGAGCTGCCACGATCCTAAGATGGAAGCCTACTGCAAGGAGGTCCGAAGGCTCGAGGACAAGTTCTACGGCCTCGAGCTCAACCACGTAGCCGTCGGTACAACGAAGCTGCCGACGAGCTGGCCAAAATCGCGTCTACTCGAGGCACGGTCCCCCCCAACATCTTCTCGAGGGATCTGTACACACCATCCGTCGACCTGGACTCGGGGGCTCCCGCCCTCGAGCAAGGGGTCGACCCACCCCCCTCGACCGATCCCCCCTCGAGCGGGGGAGAGGTCATGGAGATCGACGGGGCCGCCGCGGCGCCAACCCTTCCACCGGATTGGCGCGCGCCTTACCTCGAGTACCTGACGCGAGGCGAACTCCCGGAAGACCGCACGGAAGCCCGTCGAGTAGCTCGACGTGCCAAAACCTACGTCTTGTACGGGGACAGCCGCGAGCTATATCGACGTAGCCCGTCAGGTGTACTTCAACGTTGCCTCACCCTCAAGGAGGGAGGGCACTGCTGAAAGACCTACACTCGGGGGCTTGTGGCCACCACGTGGCGCCGAGAACGCTGGTAGGAAGTGCCTTTCGACAGGGCTTCTACTGGCCGACGGCTGTCAACGACGCCACCAGACTCGTTCGATCCTGCCAGGGATCCCAATTCTACGCCAGGCAGACCCACCTGCCCGCCCAAGCTCTTCAGATGATACCCATAACTTGGCCGTTCGCAGTATGGGGGCTCGACATGGTCGGTCCCCTGAAAAGAACCAAGGGTGGGCACACTCACCTCCTGTGGCTATCGACAAGTTCTCGAAATGGGTCGAGGCTCGACCCATCGCCAATATCCAGTCTCGACAAGCCGTGCTATTCTTCACCGACATCATCCACCGCTTCGGGGTCCCTAACGTCATCATCACCGACAACGGCACGCAGTTCACCGGCCAAAAGTTCTTGGACTTCTGCAACGATCACCACATCAGGGTGAATTGGTCCGCAGTTGCCCACCCTCGAACTAACGGTCAGGTCGAGCGTGCCAACGGTATGGTTTTACAGGGCCTCAAGCAAGGATCTTCGACCGGCTGAACAGACATGGAAGGAGATGGGTCAACGAGCTGCACCACTGTGCTATGGAGTCTCCGAACGACACCGAGTCGAGCCACGGGGTTCTCCCCGCTCTTCTTGGTCTATGGGTTCGAGGCCGTCCTCCCCACTGACCTCAAGTACGGGTCCCCTCGACTGAAAGCCTACAGCGAGCAAGCCAACACGGTAGCCCGAGAGGACTCCCTCGACCAGCTCGAGGAAGCTCGTGACATGGCCCTCTTCAAGTCGGCTCAGTACCAGCAGACGCTGCGACTCTACCACGACAAAAACGTGCACAAAAGGGACCTCAACGTCGGCGACCTCGTTCTGCGCCGTCGACAAAACAAAAAGGGGCGTCACAAGCTGACACCACCTTGGGAGGGACCCTTCATCGTGGCAGAGGTGCTGAAGCCCGGCACTTACAAACTGAAGAACGAGAAGGGCGAGATCTTCACCAACGCGTGGAACATCGAATAGCTACGTCGCTTCTATCCTGAGGCCCCAGGGCCTTGTACATTTTCGCATTTATGTACAAATTCTCGAATGAATAAAATGTTCTCGAAGCACATTTCATGATTCATTTGTAGCCCGAAGGTAGCCTCGACTTTGCCCGGACAAAGTCGAGCTCCCCTCGAGGGCTGACAGGAGGGCACCCCCCTCCTAAGTCCCGAAAAAACCCGTACGCTTTCTTTCGAAACTCGACCCTCCCTCTCGTTCTTCGCCTCGAGTACGCTTCTTAACTAAGTAAAGGCGCCTCGAACCCCCTAAGGGTCGAGGGTGTCGTCGAGCCGGGGACTCACCTACGCCCCAGGGCTACGATATCCCTACTCGCCACCCCCCTTCCAGGGATAAGAGCGTGCGCCGAACACTAAGTTCACAAGCGTCGACTTAGGCAAAGAAAAGCAGAGAGGGCTCGAGAAGTAGAAATAACGAGACGAACCTGCCCACAGCACTAAGGTAGCCCCGACTTTGCCCCAGCAAAGTCGAGCCTCCCTCGGGGGCTAACAGGGGGGCACCCCCTCCTAAGTCTCCGAAAAACTCAAACGTTTTTCGAAATTTGACTTTCCCTCTCGCTCTTTCCCTCGAGTACGCTTCTTAACTAAGTGAAGGCGCCTTGAGCTCCCTAAAGGGTTGAGGGTGTCGTCGAGCCAGGGACTCACCTACGCCCCAGGGCTACGGTATCCCCACTCGCCACTCCCCTTCCAGGGATAAGAGCATGTGTCGAACACTTAGTTCACAGGCGTCGACTCGGGCAAAGAAAAGTAGGGAAAGCTCGAAAAAACAAAATTAGCTGCGTGCATCTCGATCAAAACGCATTATATACAAAAAGCCTTCGGGGGCTTGGCATTGTATCAGTACAGTGACCTAACTATTACATGGACCTTTTTGTCCAGATACGGCTCGCAGGCCCGGGACTACCCATCGACACCTCCCGAGGACTACTCATCCACCGAGAGGATCACATCGGGCTCGAAGAGCGACGCCAGCTGGCCTCCGGGCACCTCTGCATGATCCATCAACTCCTGGCACTTCGCGTCGTTCTGTTCCTCGGTCAGATCCGGGTCGGTGGCGAACCCGTCGACAACGAGGTTGAGGTCCACGTCGTAGAAGGAGTTGACGACCGCGAAGGCCCGCTTCACCCCCACATGTAGGGCGGCTCGGACGTTCTCCGTCACCCCCCGCGTCATGGAGTAGAAGCGGCGCAGCAAGGAGTCCCCTCGAGCGTCCCCCTCGACTTCCGGCTCCGGCTCGACCGAGAGGTCGTTGCAGAAGGTGTTGATGGCAGCCGCGAGCGTCGCGTTAAGGTTTGCCTCGGTGCCAAGCAGGCCCTGAAGATTGTCCAGATCCTTGTGGGCGCGGGCATTCTCCTGCGCAAGCTCTGCCAAAACAAGCACACAACAGTCAAAACCCAACAAAAGAGCAGAAAAAGGGTCGAGGCAGAACAGACTCTGCAACACCCAAAACACTCACCTTGGGCCTGTACATCCAAGGTGGAGTAGGCCTGCTTGGTCTCCTCGAGCTGGCGGCGAAAGTCTTCAAGCTCGGAGGACTGGTCCCTGACTTGGGCCTCGAGACCCTCGACGGTCTTGTATGCGTCCTCAAGGGCCGTCCTCTGCTTCATCGCCACCATGCCCAAGGAGGTCGCGCGGGTCCGAGCTTTCTCCTCCGAGGTGGCCAGAGCGTCGCGCTCAGCGGGAGACGGCGTCGAGGTCTCCCCGGAGCCCTCGGATATCTTCCCTCAGCCGGGCGGCCTCCTCCTCGGCCTTGCGCTGGGCCTCGAGGGCGACGTCCCGCTCTTGCCCGACGGTGACGGTCGACCGAAGGGCCTCGTCGAGCTTCCCTTGCGCCGACGACAAGGCCTCCCAGGTTTCCTTCTAGAGGGCCTCGTAGCCGGCCTTCGCATGAGCGACCTTCGACTCGGCATCCTTCTGGACAGTCGCCGCCTCCGCCTTCGGCGGGCGGCCTCATCCCTCGCCTTCTCCAGAGAGGCATGGAGGGTCGAGAGTTGTCCCTGTACCCGGAGAATGTACTGGGACTTCTCGTACGACCTCACCCGCAGCGACTGACAAGGATAAAAACGGAGATCGTCAACAAACGGCAACCAGACAACTCAAAGCACTATCTAAGGTGGAACAGAACTTACCTCCATTCCCTCGCGTATGTCTGCGGCGGCGACCTCCGCAGCGCGACGTACCGAGTGTTTGAACCAGCCCCGGAGCTCCTCGACGTTCTCCCACCGTCGGAGCTCGAACTGGTCGTCGAGCGTGGGGAAGACCCGCTCGGGATCTCGAGGGTCCGCCACCTCGAGGACCTCCTGGCACCACGCCGCGCTGCGGGCGGCAATCCTCTGCTCCATCGTCCCGGTGACGTCAACGCGTAGGTCCCCGCTTCCTCGATAATCGGAAAGGGGCGAGGCTTCTTCCTCTGGGCCACCTCGCGAGGACGTCGACGGCCCCGCCAAACCGTCTCCACAGAGAGGAGAAGACCCCGGCCACGATGGCCCTGCGCGATGAAAGACTCCAAAAAGTTAACACACAACAAGATAAACCTACTGCGTCTCAAGCGAGTCGAAGTGCGACTTACCTTGAGACAGCGGCCCCCCAACTTCGAGGGGAGGCCGAGCCACCTTCGGCTCTGCTCGAGGAGCCGCGATGATGGCCAGTTCCGCCGGGTCCACCAACTCGGCCACCATCTCGTCCACCTGGGCGGGGGTGGGCTCCATTAGCATCACGCCCAGCGACGGCGCGGACGTTCCCTTGGCGCGATCGACCGAACCCCCCTCTTCAAGCCCCGGTGTCGTCGAGGGGCCCTCGGGCGCGGAGGTAGTCGTACCCCCGCGGCGCTCGAGCTGGAGTCGAGTCTCCAGCGCAGCCAGGCCCTCGGGCCAACGCCCCGGCATTGGATATGCCGGAGCCTCCCCCTCGGTCGCAGGGGCCTGGGGCCTGGCCACTTCCACCACCGCGGCCGCGACCGCTGTCGGCGGAAGCTCCGTGCCCCCCCGGGGCGCCGGACGCGACTTCTTCTGACGGCCACGCGGACGCCGCGACCGTCGCTTCGGCGGCCGCTGCCGGCGCGCTAGCCTCCTCCGCCGTCTGGGCAGACGCCGAGGCCCCCTGTGCCTCCCCCCACGCCACTACCTCCTGGGCCATGGCTACCCGAGCCGCTTCAAGGGCGACCGTCGAAGGGGCGGGGCTGCCGGACCAACCCCGGGGGCCGCTTGGACCGCGGCCCCCGTCTTCAGCTTTTTGCCGGGGCAGGGGGCGCGGCTCCCTACCGGCGCTTCGACCTAAAAAAGAGATGTGTGGAACGATAAAGCGCGGATCCTCACCGACAAAAAGAGAAGGCAGACAATGACTATGAAATTGACTTACCCCCTCGGAACCCGGTGCTTCGGTCCGGTGACCGTCGGGCTGGTCGAGCTCTCGAGCACCACCACCTGAGGAGCGGGGGTCGAGGCAGCACTCGGCACCTTCTCCCGGGCAGGGGCCGGCGGCGCCACCAACGTCTTCTTGCCTGCCCCCAACTGCGCCGACGGGCTTGGCGTCCGTGCGCTCGACGCAGCAGACTTCGGGGGCTCGCTCGATCGACCCTTCGGCGGCGGCGTCACCTTCGTCTTCTTGCCGGTCTCCGCCTGCGCCGGCGGTCCCGGCGCCCGTGCGCTCAACGCGGTGGGCGTCGGGGGCTCGCTAGATTGACCCCCCGACGAGGGTCGCGGCGTCTGCGACCGCGTCTGCCGTGGCGCGACTTCTCGCGAAGCCACGGGGCGCTCCGCCCGTGGCCCAGCTTCGACGGAAGGGGCCGACGTCGAGGTCGACCCCTCCCCTCCACCAGCAGCAACGGCAGCCTGCTCAGGCGCCATCTCCTCCTCCTCGTCTTCCTCGTCCTCATCATCGTCCTCCTCCGAGGGCGACAGCTCCTCATCGAGGCCCAACCGCCTTTGTTGGGCCCAGCGCTGATTTCTCAGCTCTCCCTCCCGAGTCTTCCTGGCCGTCTTCTCCTTGGCCTTGTCCTTGTCGGATTTCTGCTTCTCTGCGCGGAGGCGGTTCGCCTCCCTCGTGACCCGGTCCTCCGGCACTGGCGGGCGTGAGCGTTTGTAGGACACGTGCCCCTGCGGAACGCGAGGCGGTTAGAGAACGAGCATAAAAGACGGAAGGGGCAGACACGAGGACTCTAACTGGAGGAAAGGACCTTACCAGCTCAAAGAAGCCCTCGTCTGGCTTCATGGGGATCTTCGCGACGTTCTTGGGGTCGAACCCCCCACGAAGAAACGGCGGACGCGGCTGACCACCCGGTCCGGGGTCAGCTCTTCCTCGACGAGGTGCCAGCTCGATAGATCGACCCCCGGACCCATCTCGTCGAGGCGGAGGGGTCGAGCCATCAGCGGCAGCACCCGCCGTCGGTGGAACGCCGATGCAACAATCTCCGCGTCCAGCAAGCCCTTGAGGTGCTTCTGCTTGTCCGTCGGGACGCCGTACCTCCAGCGCTCGGGCTCGGCGTCGAGTGTCCTCCCGGTGTACGCCGGGAGCAGAGCGTCGTCGTTCCTCAGATAGAACCACCCGGAATGCCACCCGGAGTGGCTCAAGGACGGGTTCGCGGGAAGCCAAAACTTCGGCCGCCTGACGAAGATGCTGCAGCCCCCGGCCCTGACCTTCCAACGGACGCCCTTGCTGACCGAGGCGTTGAAGATGTTGGCCTTGAAGATGTGAAGCCACAGATCCCAATGGGGCTCGATCCCCAGATAACCCTCACACACCGCCGCGAAGACCGCCGCCTGGCTGACGCCGTTGGGGGTGAGGTGCTAGAGCTCCACTTCGTAGTGGTAGAGGAGCGCGCGCAGGAAGCGGCTGGGTGCGGCCCCCAGCCCCGCCCGGTGGAAGACCTCGAACGACACCACGTACCCCTCCGGCGGGTTGGGCTCGGCGTGGTCCCGCGGCGGAGCTATCCATTCCGGCCTCTCCGTCGAGGTAACGGGCCGGAGAAGTCCACTCTCCACCAACCCCACCAGGTACGACTCGCGGACCGAGGAAGCGGGCCAGGAGTCAGCGCCGAAGAGCTGGAAAGCGGCCATGGGAATGGCGGTTTGCTCGGACTTGGAGGCGGACGGTACGTTTCCTATCTTTCTCTTTCTCTCTCGCTCACGCAGAGTTCCTGCTCGCGGGATGCCTAAGGCAGAGGCGGAGAGAAGAAGGCGAGGAAGACGAAGGCAAGGAGGCGGGGAAGGCAAGTGCGCGTAAAAGGCACCAGATCCCCCACCCTCACTACTTATACGTGGGAGGCCAACGGACGGATCCGGCAACAGGCAAGAGAATCTCCGCATTTAATTCGCCTGTACTTCCTTCCTCGTATTCCCTCCAGGATAAGGCGTAACGCCCCATCATCGGGTTCCGCGCCGCACTCCGCTCTGTAACCGCACTGTTGCGTCGAACGGACACCGCCTAAAAAGGCGCGCGGCCGGAAACGCCGTCTTCGAGGGTAAGGAATCTTGAGGCAGCGAGAGCTGGCCCTCGAAAGAGGGTTCGACAGCTACCCTCGAGTACCCGAGGCCAGAAATGACCTCGGGTTAGGACCTCGGTCCACCCCCAAAATCTCGAGGGGATAAAGGCCGGCCTACGAACGGGCTCGATAGCCCCCCTCGAGTGCTCGAGGCCTGACAGGGCCTCGGGTCGTCAACTGCAGTTCATTCCATGGCCTCGAAGGGGTAAAGGCTGGCCCGTCCGGGGGTTCGACAGCCTCCCTCGAGAGCTCCGACACAGGTATGTCCCCAAGTTCAATACAACAACCACCTGCTTTTCCCCTCGGCGGTCCACAAGGTCGGACTCCTCCTCCTGAGGATAGCGTCGGATGACGAACCATCCGTCAAATCTTGAGGGAGCGAAGGCTGGCCTTACATAGGGTTCGACAGCCGCCCTCGAGTACCTGAGGTCAGGAAGGACCCATGGTTAACGGACTCCGATCCACCCCCAAATCTTGAGGGAGCGAAGGCTGGCTCCACGAACGGAGTTCGACAGCCGTCCTCGAGTACACGAGTCAGGGATGTCCCGGTAGCTCGAGAACGAACTCTCGAGGCTTCCTGGGACATATCCAAGGCATACCTAGGAACACCTAAGGATCCCTACGCTGGGAGGCATCGAGCCACCAACTCCTATCGAATGGGGTTGGCACCTTGGTGGTCCATGTGGTCGTGCTTAGCAAGCCGTAAGGCCTGCTTAAAAATGAGAACGCCTCCGAGCCACTAGTCGATCCCTATCGATCGGGGTCGAGTTCTCACTCGGATTTTTACCCGTACAGGGCACCATTTCTAATGGACTCATGCCCGAGAACAGCTCACCGAGGACTTCGGGCTCGTCCTAACGAGGATAGTGCGATGCTCTTCACCCCACGATCCGAACGAAAGGATCTGTGGGAAGGACGCCATGAGGTAGTGAAGGCCTAGCCATTCGAGGGCTCGAGGGCCCGACTACGCACGGCACCCCTCGACGAAAGAGGGTCGATAAACTCGTAACCTGGCAGACAGAGTCGACCTCTCGGGCGGGCCGCTCTGACTCCTGTAGTGCTCGAGGGAGCGAAGGCTGGCCCTCGGTAGGGTTCGACAGCCGCCCTCGAACACTTCTTTTTTCAGGAAAAGGAATGGGATCGACCCCTCGACAGGGTGCCGCGCCTCCAGGTATCCTTAAAAGACCCCACTATACAACGTATTTTAGCCCCCAGAGGAGTTCTTAATCACTCCTCTGGGGCCTCGGGGGCTACCCCCCCGGGGTGCGCTCGCGCGCACCCCACGGAGAATCGGGCTTCTCACTAACCCTGCAGGACAAGGATAAAACCTCCGGGCAATCCTTACTCCCTTCGAGAAACGCGCGTCATAGCCCCCAGAGGAGTTCTAAATCACTCCTCTGGGGCCTCGGGGGCTACTGTCGGGTACGAAGGTAAGGGGTACCCTAAACCCTTCGATAAATTAACGCTAAACATAGCAACCACTTTTAAGGCAAGGATCAGCCCACTACTCGGTGAGACGCGGCCCATCAATCAAGGGTCCCCTCTACACCAACTACGGCAACAAGCCACGAGCCGGCTCCACCTCGACGACGGACGAGGGGTCGAGCGAACAACCCCCGGCACCACCTCGACGACGGACGAGGGGTCGAGCGAACGACCCCCGGCTCCACCTCGACGACGGACGAGGGGTCGAGCGAACGACCCCCGGCTCCACCTCGACGACGGACGAGGGGTCGAGCGAACGACCCCCGGCTCCACCTCGACGACGGACGAGGGGTCGAGCGAACGACCCCCGGCACCACCTCGACGACGGACGAGGGGTCGAGCGAACGACCCCCGGCTCCACCTCGACGACGGACGAGGGGTCGAGCGAACGACCCCCGTCTCCACCTCGACGACGGACGAGGGGTCGAACGAACGACCCCCCGACCTCTACCTCGACTTCGACCTCTTCGACCCCATCGACGCCTCGACCTCCCCCTCGACCAAGGGTCAAGCAGACGACCCTCGGACGAGGGGCTCGATTAACCCAACTGCTCCGGTATGGGTTAAAGTGATCCCACCTAGCGACATGGGCGCCCGCGTCCGCTGTCAAATCCGCCAACTCCCCGTCCAGTCCCCGATTCCCGTCAACTGTACCGCCACTGTCGCCACTGCGCGAGTACGGACTTCAACAGTACCCCTCGGAAAGTGAACAGTGCGACCCTCGACGACGACCTCGGGAACGCGACGGAGTCACACAGGGCTCAACCCCCTCCCTCGACCGGGGGGCTCGACCCCCTCCTCTTCAACAACTCCGGTACGGAAGACGTCTCATCCGCCCCGTCCCGCTTCGGCCGTGGGACTCGTGCCCGCCTGCAGACACTGCACAGCGACGACTTCTACTGCCGCCACGACCAGGGACGCCTGAAGGACGAGAAGGCCATGCCGCCACAGTGCCCGACGTCTCTCCGCCAACACTGTGCCGCGAATACGCCGCCCATACTTCTACTATTAGGACCCTGTACCCTCGGAACTCCCCTTGGTCTATAAAAGGGGACGCCGGGGTAGAGTATAGGGAACGATCGGCTCCTACTTCGTCTAGGACTCTGATCAGACTTTCACTCTCAGGGACCCTAGTCCATACTCCTCATACACACACACCACTCGATCGACCCCTCGGGTGGCCGACTCCGTATAACACAGCTTGTACCCCCTGTACGAGCACGCTTTGGGTGCGAGATAATACAAGTCATCCTCCCCCCGCTGGACGTAGGGTCTTTTTTGCCCGAACCAGGATAAACCTTGTGTCCATCTTGCATCACGTCTGAGAGAGGGAGCACGCGATACACAAATTTACTCATTGGTGGTCTTGACCCCCGGGTCATAACACCGACACCATAGTCATCTTGTAATTACAACTTGCTCCTCCACCTCGATTTAAGATATTCCTGTAAACCTGAACAAAGCCAGAGAACAAAATACACCGAAGCTCAGACAAGCTTATAAATAAATTTACATCCCAAGAATTTTAAAAATGGAAAACTATTCTATTCACCCCGGGAAAACCTTTAATTCTAACTTTGAACTGACTCGATGCTTTTAAAAGTTTCACCAACTTTATACATTTTTCTTTAAAAATTTAACATCAAAAATATAATTTATTATCATTTTAATAATAGTTATTGGTTGTTATTGTTTATATTATTTAATTAAATTAAATTTATTTAACTGCTTCGTTCGATAGATTTTCTATTAGCTAGGACTCGTTCGCTGTCTCTTTGTTCATTTGCGAAAAAAAACAAAAGAGGAAAACGACTTCTTCATAGAGTGCAAAACATTCAACAGGAGCCGTTTTGGAAGAAATAAACCATCGAAAAGAATAAAGGTAACGTAACAAAAGTGAAAGGAAAAAAAAAGCAGACGAAGCTCTCACAACCGTCCATTCCATCCCTACACGCCTA
>JAJDON010000254.1:0-10737 GCA_022036555.1 Microstegium vimineum
AAAACATCGCCGTGTCAAGCATCTCTTTCCCTAGCTCTTATTACCGCATTACTTTCCGCACTTGTCTTTCATTTCATACTAGAATTGTGTAGGAAGTTTTCGCTTTCCATTGCCTTGCTTACCGCTTTCTAGCTAGGACACACAAGCGGTAGGCACTAGGGGGTTAATTGGCTCTTATAGGTTTAATTCTTGTTTAGAAATTAAAAAGAGCCAATTCACCCCCCCTCTTGGGCATCTTGATCCTTTCAATTGGTATCAGAGCAAGGTTGCTCTAAATTAGGCTTCACCGCCTAGAGCAAGATGTCCCATGGGGATGGACCACCTCCCATGTTCGATGGAGACGACTTTCCTTATTGGAAAGTTCGTATGGAGGCCTATTTAGAGGCCGTTGACGTGGGCGTGCTCAAAGCCGCCACAAAGGGAGGTACTCTCTTCGCGGAGGACCTCAACTTTGAGAAGCACAATGCCAAGGCAAAGAACATACTCTTTCGTGGCATTAGCAAGGATGTCTTCAACCGAGTGCGTAATGCCAAAGACGCATTTGAGTTGTGGACCACTATTTGTGCACTTCACGAAGGCACAAAGAGTGAGCGTGAAGAACGCTATCACTTGGTTATGGCTAAGCTCAATTCTTTCTCTATGCATGCAAATGAAAATGCAAATGAAATGTACTCACTACTCAACATTATTGTAGAGGAATTGAATGGGCTCGTCTCAACCAAATGGAACCGGCCGATGTGGTACGCAAGATTCTTTGTGTCTTGCCCATTGAGAAGTATGGCCACATCGTCACGGTGCTTCACCAAGGAGATCTCTCCGCCGCTACACCAACACAAATTTTGGCAAGATCAATGCCCATGAGATGTACATGAAGATTGGTGATGGTGGCTCATCTTCCTCCTCCAAGAAGAAAGAAAAAGAGAAGGAGGAAAAGAAGGACTTGGCTCTCAAGGCATCCTCCTCGGAGAAGCACAAGATGCAAGTCATGTATGAGAGCACAAGCGATGATGATGATGATGATGATCTCGCTCTCATGGTGAAGAAAACAACCAAGATGTTGAAGAAGCTAAGCAAGAATGGAGTCAAGTTTGACTCAAAGAAGAAGAAATTCTTCACAAGCTCTTCAAGAAAGCCCCTCTCCAAGATGGATTGCTACAATTGTGGCAAACTTGGACACTTGGCTCATGCTTGCCCCGAAGAAAAGAAAGACAAGTACAAGAACAAGAAAGCTAACAACAAGTTCAAGTACAACAAGGGCAACAAGGTTGAGTCAAGTGATGAGGAGAAGAAGGATGACAAGCCATTCAAGAAGAAGAAGAACTTCAACTTCCACAAGAAGAAGAAGAATGGCAAAGCCTACATTGTTGGTGATTGGCTCACCGACATTGAAGACTCAAGTGACTCTTCCGGAGATGAAAGTGAAGAAGAGAAGGTGGCCGCCTTGGTGATTGGTTCATCTACTCACCGCCACCCCCTCCATCATCTCCGGGTCATCCTCTACACACCTATGCCTCATGGCTAAAGGTGACAAAAAGGTACAAAAAGAGGATAGTGATGATGAGGCTAGCTCTAGTGATGATAGTGATGATGAGTTTGAGGCACCTTCCTATGATGAGCTAATTGAAATTTGCAATAAATACACTAAGCTCATTAGGAAGTATAAAGGCAAAAGTGAATCACTAGAGAAAGCCAATAGTAACTTGCATGCTAAGCTTGATGACTTGACTAGTGCTAATGATGAATTGAAGCTTGAGAACAAATCTCTCTCATCTAGCACTAGGGAGCTCAAAGCCTCACTCAAGCAAGCAAATGAGAAACATGATAAGCTTGAGAGGTCAACACAAGAGCTCCAATCAAGATACAACTTGCTAAAAGATGACTACAACCAAGTTAAAAATGAACATGGCACACTTGTGATAGCTAATGAATTGCTTTCAAATGATCTTGCTACACATGTTGCTATTAACCCGGTTGTTAAGTGTGATATAGCTACTTCTTGTGAGGACTTGCTTGATGAAGTTGCTAGTGAGCAAAATGCTAAGTGCAAGGGCAAGAAGGTAGTTGAGGCCGACAAGCATGATGACTATGTGAAGATGAGGCAAGAAAACTCCAAGCTCAAGGAAGAGCTAATCAACCTCAAGGCAACAAGCCACTCACTATCAAGTCGGCCAAACAAGATGACAAAGATGCAATGACCTTGATCAATCTCTCAAAGAGGAAAATGCAAAGCTCAAGGTTGAGAAGATCAAGCTTACAAGTGGATTGGAGAAGTTCACCAAGGGCCACAACCTTCAAAGTGAGCTCTTGATGAACACTATCATGAAGACCGACAAGACCGGCATTGGGTTCAAGGAGAACCAAATCATGAAGGCCAAGGTCAAGATAGAAGCCAAGAACTATTACAAGAACAAGGCTATGAGAAGCAACTATGACACACCAAAGCCCAAACCCAAGAAGTGCTTTGGATGTGGTCAAGAGGGTCACTTCAATCCCAATGCAAGACTCCACCTCCCAAGACCTTGCCCAAGCACATAAGGCCTTTCGCTCATGATGCACACTTCATCATCAACAAGGACTCCAAGGGTAGACCTCAAGTTGTATTTCTCGGTCCAAAGATGAAGAACAAGCCCAAAGTGCTATGGGTTGCTAAGGAGTTGGTGGACAAGGCTATGGGACCTCGCCAAGTGTGGGTTCCCAAACAACAAGCTTAACTCCAAGTTGCTTGTGTGTAGGTGAACTACAAGACCGGTGGAAGTCATTGGGTGATTGATAGTGGATGCACTCAACATATGACCGGTGACTCCCGGATGTTCACCACACTTGAGGAAGATTGTGAAGGGCAAGACAAGATTACCTTTGGGGACAATTCAAAAGGCAAAGTGCAAGGTCTAGGCAAAGTGGCAATCTCAAATGATCAATCAATATCAAATGTCTTGCTAGTACAATCATTGAGCTTCAACTTGCTATCGGTGGGACAACTATGTGATCTTGGTTTCCAATGTCTCTTCACTCCAAATGAGGTAGTTGTGTCCAAGATTGAAGATTCATCATTGATATTCAAAGGGTTTCGCACAACAATCTCTACCTAGTGGACTTCACCTCAAATGAAGCTAGTTTGCAAACATGTCTTTTCTCCAAGAGTTCTTTGGGTTGGCTATGGCATAGAAGATTAGCACATGTGGGAATGTCAACTTTGAAGAAGCTTGTCAAGAAGGAATTGGTTAGAGGTGTGAAGGATGTGGTGTTTGAGAAAGACAAACTTTGTAGTGCATGTCAAGCCGGCAAGCAAGTAGCAAACACTCATCCAACCAAAGCTTTCATGTCAACCTCAAGAGTTCTAGAGCTACTCCACATGGATCTTTTGACCTACCACCTATGCTAGCCTTGGCGCAATCTCTTTTGCTTGGTGGTAGTTGATGACTACTCTAGATACACTTGGGTGTTCTTTCTTCAAGACAAGGGAGAAACTCAATCAATATTCAAGAAGTTTGCAACTAGAGCCCAAAATGAGTTTGATGTGAAGATCAAGAAGATAAGAAGTGACAATGGGACCGAGTTTGTGAACACCAAGATTGAAGACTATTGTGATGAAGTTGGAATCAAGCATGAAGTATCCGCCACCTATACTCCTCAACAAAATGGTGTAGTAGAGAGGAAGAACCGGACACTTATCACTCTTGCAAGATCAATGCTTGATGAATACAACACCCCCGAGAAGTTTTGGGCCGAAGCAATCAACACCGCATGCTATGCGGCCAACCGGCTATTTGTCCAAAGGCTTCTCAAGAAGACCCCCTATGAGCTTGTGAATGGAAAGAAACCGGATATATCCTTTTTCCGAGTGTTTGGTTGCAAAGTGTACATCTACAAGAAGCGCCAACACTTGGGCAAGTTCCAAAGAAGATGTGACATTGGTTTCTTAGTTGGGTATTCACTTAAATCCAAGGCATACCGTGTATTTAACAAAGCCACCGGCTTAGTTGAAGAAACGTATGACTTGGAGTTTGATGAAACTAATGGCTCTCAAGAAGAGCATGAAAATCTTGATGATGTAGGTGATGAACCCTTGAGGGAGGCAATGAAGAACATGCCAATTGGTGCTATCAACCCACAAGAGGTGGAAGAAGTTGAAGATGAAGCAAATCAAGATCCTTCTCCACCTCACACGCCTCAAGTTGATGAAGGAGATCAAGTGAGGGAAGCTCAAGAAGACACTCACATCCCTCAAGATCAAGCCGAGGCCGAAGCAAGCAATGTTGAAGCACCGCAACCTCCTCCCCAAGTGATCAATAGAAGATCTACACCTATGCTTCAAGCACATCCTCAAGACCTCATCATAGGGAGTCCATCAAGGGGGGTAACAACACGATCTAAACTTGCTTCTTATGTTGAACATCACTCCTTTGTTTCCTTTGTTGAGCCTTCTAGTGTGGAGGATGCACTTGCGGATCCGGATTGGGTGAACGCCATGCACGAAGAGTTGAACAACTTCACCCGGAACGAAGTGTGGACACTAGTAGAAAAGCCCAAAGGAGCAAGAATCATTGGCACCAAGTGGGTGTTTAGGAACAAGCAAGATGATCAAGGCGTGGTTGTGAGAAACAAGGCAAGATTGGTGGCAAAGGGGTTCTCCCAAGTTGAAGGCTTGGATTTTGGGGAGACCTTTGCACCGGTTGCAAGACTAGAAGCCATTCGTATCCTTTTGGCATATGCTTCACACCATAAAATGAAACTTTTTCAAATGGATGTGAAGAGTGCCTTTCTTAATGGTTTCATTAATGAACTTGTTTTTGTCTCACAACCTCCCGGGTTTGAAGACCCAAATTGTCCTAATCATGTGTATAGGTTGTCCAAGGCACTCTATGGATTGAAGCAAGCTCCAAGAGCTTGGTATGAGAGGCTAAGGGACTTCCTACTCAAGAAGGGCTTCAAGATCGGAAAGTGGATACCACACTCTTCACCAAGGTGCTAGATGGAGAGATCTTTGTTTGCCAAGTATATGTCGATGACATTATATTTGGGTCAACAAACCAAGGTCATAGCAAGGAATTTGGTGCATTGATGTCCAAGGAGTTCGAGATGTCGATGATTGGCGAGCTAACCTTCTTCCTAGGCTTCCAAGTGAAGCAATTGAGGAGAGGCACCTTCATATCTCAAGAGAAGTACACTTATGATGTGCTCAAGAAATTCAAGATGGAGGATTGCAAGCCAATCAAGACCCCAATGCCTACTAATGGGCATCTCGATCTCGATGAGGGAGGTAAACCGATCGACCAAACTCTTTATCGTTCTATGATCGGTAGTTTACTTTACCTCACCGCTTCTAGGCCGGATATCATGTTTAGTGTGTGTATGTGTGCTAGGTTTCAAGCAAACCCTAAGGAGTCGCATCTTTGTGCGGTTAAAAGAATCCTTAGGTACTTAAGGCACACCCCTAGCATGGGTCTTTGGTATCCCAAAGGAGCTCCCTTCCAACTAGTTGGCTATTCCGATTCGGATTACGCCGGGTGTAAGGTTGATAGGAAGAGTACCTCCGGCGGGTGCCACATGCTAGGAAGATCACTTGTTTCTTGGTCCTCAAAGAAGCAAAATAGTGTGGCATTGTCAACCGCCGAGGCGGAATACATTGCCATGGGAGCAAGTTGTGCACAAATCTTATATATGACCCAAACACTCTTTGATTACGGCGTGTTTTTAAAAGAAGTTCCACTTTTGTGTGATAATGAAAGCGCGTAAACTTGCAAACAACCCGGTTCAACACTCTCGCACCAAGCACATAGATATTCGCCATCACTTTCTTAGAGATCATGTGGCTAGGAAAGACATAACACTAGTTGGAGTTAAGAGCGAAGAGCAATTGGCGGATATCTTCACTAAACCACTCGATGAAACAACCTTTTGTAGGTTGAGAAGCGAGTTAAATGTGCTTGATCACTCTAATTTCACTAAAAGATGATCTTGTGTGAACCATGCATTCATATGTAATATAACATGTTTAATATGGAATGCACATAGGCTTGGCTAACGCGGTTAAGATAACCGCCCTCAAAGCGTGTGACAAAGCTTAACCGCGGTTTAAACTTGCAAGCAACCTAGATTCACTTTCGTATTGCATAGCATATGCATGTGTGTTGTTTGCCCTTTCTCTTGGTTAAGTTTCTTGAGCATCCTCTATGATAATCCACTTAGGGGGAGCATTCCAAGCTCAAGTCACTTCAATACCCCTCTTGTGGCCATATGATGACTCCTTGGCGCTTCCATTCGAATATTTTGAGCTAAAAACTAAATTTAAGCCTAGGCAAACTATTTGAAAATGAGTGTTTGAGAGATGGTTCTCATATCAAGTCCAATCAAGTGTTATTTGGATCTTATTGGGATTGGAACTTGGTTGGGAGAAAGACGCAAAAAGAAAATTTGAAAAATTCTATTTTTAAGGCTCGGACGCTGCCGACGGACGCTCGGTGTCAATTGCCTCAGCGTCCGTCGCGATCGTCCGGAGATTAAAGTTGCCCGCTAAAAGGGCGACGGACGCTCTCCCAAGCGTCCGTCGCGAGCGTCCGTCGCGGTCAATGCGACTGGGCGTTTCAAATCGGCTCTGGAAGCCCGACGGACGATGCCGTCGACGTCCGAGCGCCTCCACACGAGCGTCCGTCGCTCCGCGTCGGAGCGTCCGTCGCGAACTAAACGGCGAAATTTTTTTAGAAAACCCCGATTCCTTCTCTGTTCTCGCCCGATCTGTTCAGTTTCGCCGCCCGCCGCTGCTCAAACCCTAGCCGCCGTTTCGTCGCCGTTGAGCCCAAGCGCCGCCTCCTGCCCTGCGCCGCCGTCCTCCTCTGCGCCGCCGCGGATCGCCTGCCCTGCTCCCTGCGCCGCCGTGCTCACCACCCAGCACTGCCACCTGCGCCCTGTCGCCACTCTGCCCCCGCCCGCCGAGCCTTCACCTGCATCCGCGCCAGAGCCCACCCTGCTCCCCCCGCGTCAGATCTCCTTGCCTACTTGCCAGCCCTGCTGAGTCTCTATGGTCGAGCAGCTCTTCCAGGAGGTGTTTCAAGGAGTGCAAGGTGAAATTCAATTTCAACTGACTCTCACTCTAATTTGCAATCACCTGCCAAATCCCTAACCACTCTTCTCCTGCCTTGATTAGAGTATTGCGGATTGATTGGATTGCGGTTGATCGATCGGGAATCTTCTTTCTTCTCCTTTTTGGTCAGAGCTCGAGGTATGGCAGTTGGATATCACGATCTATTCTTTCCTTATTTCATGCTTCTATAGATCCTTACCTCTAGTAATGCTTATGGTTATATATCTCTATCTATTTCTGACGAGCAGGGTCAGTTGGTCAGTTGATCAGAGAATCAGACAGTGGGCAGTGTCAGTGAACTCGGGGCAAAGCCCGCGAGTACGGATCGAGGCAAAGCCTCGCGAGGACAGTCCAGGGCCGCGTGCCACTCTTTCAGTTGTTGGTTCGTGGTTTCAGACGTTTGGTCAGTGCTTGTTTGTTCTGAGGATTCCTGTCAGTGGTATTGTTGCAAAGTTGAGAAATGGCAAGGACGAAGAATGCAGGTCCCATCCCCGGTAGTGGTGGTGACCCTCCACCTCCACCGCGTCCACCCACTGACCGCGGGAAGGGCAAAGCAGAAGGTTATCTCTCGGAAGCGCAAGAGGCCGCGATGGATCCAGACTCGGTAGCCGCTCTAGCAGTGGCAGAGGCCGCCGAGATAGCTGAGCGAGGAGGACGTCGCGCCGGCTTGAGGCTCTCGCCTCGCCGTGGAGCGCGTCGTGAGTCCCCTCCACCTCCAGAGTCAGAGCCCGTCGAGGCTTCAGAGGCACCAGCGACAGAGCCAGTCCCAGCGACTGAGCCGACAGAGGCCGCGGGCCACTCTACTATTGGAGAGCTGATGAGCCTCGAGTTACTCGTTCCCGAGGCTCAGGTGCACCACCTAGCCCTCCAGGACCCCGGCTCCCAGACCCAGTGAGGCACCAGGTCAGAGTACTTACAGCGAAGCAAGTCCAGCTGCTTCGATTTCGTTGACTTCCAGACCTGTTTCCACCGCAGAGAGACCCTCGTGCGGACGGAGTTCTATACTACAGTGCACGAGGACTTCTACAGAGCATACGTTGACACCGATGCTCCTCTCAGGCCCACAGGTGTGTGCCCATCTTCTCAGATTGAGGGGTCGGTGGTCCAGAGATCCTGCAGCATCTCCAGTACATCCAGGGTTTGACAGACTTGATGGGACGCTCAGGGGCATATCAGAAGGAGTGGGTTTACCAGTTCTACGCCTCTCTGTGGATCTCACCTGATCACGAGTTCTTGCACTTCGCATACAGGGACGTGACTTCAGGGTTACTGCTGCCAGATTCAGAGAGCTATTTCACCTCGGATCTTCACCTACCAGGATCACAGTCTCTGCTATGGGGATCAGGAGGCCCCTCGCCGACCTCACGATGGTATAGTGCCATCCACAGACTTTGTCAGTCCGTGCTTTCAGCAGCCGTTCACTGAGGGTTCGAGCCGTACGCCACGAGACCTCACTCCTCTGGCTCGGATCCTCCACGAGGTTCTCAGACGACTATTCTACCCAGGATTGGAGCTAGGGATACTATACTCGTCTTCAGCTTTGGCTCCTAGCTCACATTGTTCGGAAAGAGCAGTTCGACCTCTGGGATTTGATAGTGAGCGAGCTCGAGGATATCATAGCTGCTGGGTTCAGAGGTCATTGGCAGCTACAGTTCGCCATTGGATCTCATATTGATAGTTGCCAAGACTGGGTCAGGTGTTATGAGAGTTACCCTTACGAGGTCAGCTACTGAGTTCCCAGTCTACTCGATGAGCCAGCTTGTGGCCCATGGACAGTTGCCTCGCCCCAGCAGAGCCTACAGACCAGGCACTAGGCAGGCCGGAGTGCCACCACAGTCGCGCGAGGTCACAGATGCGACAGTTGAGCAGATTGCTCAGGCAGAGCTGCAGACTTGGATGCCGAGATCGATACAGCTGCGAGACAGTCTTTAGAGAGGATCTCGACTCTGACAGCTCTGACGAGGACTACCAGCCCGTGCAGAGTATACACCGATGACACATGACCACGAGGCAGGTGGGTCAGGCACAGCTGCAGCAGCTCCAGCTCCAGGCTCCAGTTCCTCAGAGGCTACCTTGCTCACTATACTCTCGAGGATGCAGGAGGAGCAGTCTCGCCAGGCAGAGGAGCAGAGACGACAGGCTGCAGATCCTACGGAGGCTCACTGAGCAGCAGCTGGCAGCTCAGGCTCAGACACAGGCTAGGCAGGATGAGTTCCAGCGCCAGTTCCTAGCCTATCAGCTACAGCAGGCAGAGATCCAGAAGACTCAGACTCTTCTACTTGAGCGTCTTCTGGCCTCTAGCTCCGGGCAGACCTCCACGCCACACTTCAGTTGCCCGCCGTATCTCAGCAGCAGCAGTTCACCTCTCCTCCGCAGCGCCTCCAGTAGTTGTGGTGCCAACTCCAGCGTTACCGTCCAGAGGACAGCAGAGTCAGGCACCAGCTACACCTCCCGTTTCCAGCCAGGCAGCTTCTCCTGAGTACCAGACTCCGAGGACCCAGGTGTCCTCTTGGATAGCTTCACCCGGAGAGTTCCAGACGGGATTCACTCCTACCCGGGGAACTACCTAGCAGAGGCTCGAGAGATCTGTCGCTTCATATCTTGAGATCACGGGAGAAGACTCCCCAGGAGCACCTCAGCAGGTCACACCAGCTCCAGAGACTGCAGTGGATCTTCCGACGACAGGCACTCACCAGTCCTCAGTTGCATCGTCGGAGATCGCACCTGAGCAGTCGGCACAGACAGTCACCACACCTCCAGCTGCCGTTCAGACGGATGCCATATCCCTAGCAGATGAGGTTACAGTGGCAGTGTCCTCTCCGGTCAGACTCAGCCTGCAGAGGTTGCAGCAGCAGTGTCCCTAGTGGCACTTGCAGTGACACCGTCCCCCTCGCCTCGAGTTTTCACTCGTCGGGCCCCAGGCCCGCTACCACTGAGGCAGGACCGTCAGAGGCACCAGCAGAGCCTCAGCGGAGTCAGTTGAGACCGCAGCTCCAGAGGTGCCAGTGACAGCTCCAGAGACCACCCCAGCTGCACCTACACCGGCAGAGGCCGAGGCAGATGATGAGTCAAGCGAGTCAGACCTTCAGGACTTCATCATGCTGGATCGCAGAGTTGCAGCTTCTTCGCCTTCTTCTCCAGCCCCAGACTCTTAGTTTTTGGTGCTAGACGCCAAAGGGGGAGAGGGGTCGAGTATAGAGATAGGGGGAGGGATTTGGATCTTTGTATGCGTTTATTTCCCCGTACTCTTTCATCATGTCTACTTTTATGCATTTGTCTATATGTGTGATGTGATGATGATTGATGTATATATGGTTGCATGTGACAAACTCTTGATTATCTCTAATATATCTTGTGAGTTGTCTCATGGTTCATGATATATCTCTTTGCTTAACGTATTTGAGCTTCCGCGCTTTACTCCGAAACATCCCTTGAGAATATCATGAGGTACTGCTTTTTCATTCATATCCATGAGTACCATGTTTTGTGATTTGGCTTGGGTGAGCAAGTATGCTTCATTACAATTTTACTAACCCTTGCTCAACCATTCCAAGTCACCCTTGAATCTTAACCAAAACTCTTATCCATACTCGAGGTTCTATTGTCGTCAATCACCAAAAAGGGGGAGATTGAAGAATCATGGCCCTAGTTGGTTT
>JAJDON010000255.1:0-10664 GCA_022036555.1 Microstegium vimineum
GATCGGATTAAAAACTTATTTAAGCTATTTAAGAAAAGAATTACTTTAACTTTTTATAGATAAACTAACCTTAGCTAAGCAGGGTAACACAACGTAAAGCAAACCATATTTTACTCTAAGCATAGCAAGGTTTAGGCTAACAAATAGATCACAAGATAGAGCACAAACCCCTATTTAAGTCTAGTTTCCAAAACATATAAACACACCCATAAATTGATAGCTTATGCAAACATGAGTGAAATGAAATGTTTGTACTTAGTGGCTAATGATGATCCTAATGTAAGCTTGACACAGGGTGTCATAGTTTTAGTCCTCAAGACAACCGAGACTAAATGCTCTTTCCAACCAGGATCAAAAGTCATGTGTATAGTAGTGTTGCCTACGTCCGTCCGGGTCGATCGGGAGCATCGGATCGATTTGAAGGGCGCGCACCAGCGAAAAGGCACACAACAAGCATGCATGATCCTCGACGCATGCATGATCAACCACGCACGCCTTTGCTTGCTTTATTATTTTATAATTTGTGTCTCTTATTATTACTTCATTATGTTAGCCATTCACTTTTAAACAGTGTTGATGAGATGCTGTGTGCAGTATGTCTTGCATGTCCGCCACAGTGAATACATATATTGCTAGAAATTGTACTGTAACAACCGCTTTGCATATGTCGACACGAGGACCGCATGCTTATTTCATCGACTGTCGTTTTTTTTTTTTGACAAGCCGAGCAAGAGAACTGCCAACCAAAATTATATTAACAAAGAAGAGGATTTGGATTAAGCAAGTAACAGTCTCGGAGGGCCGGGGACACAACAGAAAGCAACCACAAAATCAATTATCACAATGACTAATACAACTTTAACTAACAATTCGCTCGCAGCTAGCATCAGCAAACAATCAACTGCAATGAAGAAAGTGTTGCCGCCTAAACTTCATTCCTAGAATGTCTAAATCTTTTAGGTAGTGTTTGGTTCACTTCATCCCTGCCAAGCCTGGTTAACAAAACAACCCAGACAAGAGCTAACCAGCTTTAGCTGATACAACTAGCACTTGTCTGGTTGCTCTATTATAGATAAGCCTGGATTGGTTGGATCTTGTTTGGTTGTCAGAATTGTTGGAGTGCATTCACCGTTTCTTTGCTGAAGTGAGCTTACCTCGGCTCCACCTTCTCTCACTCAAGCATTCTATGGTGAGCACCACTCACACCACTCCATGAACGCCATGGAAGGGTTTGCAGTAGGCCGGCATGGACGGAGAGACACCATGAAAGAGGGTCACCTGCAGTAGCTCAATCAAACTGAAATGCAACAAAATATTAGAAACCCCAATGCAATCACAGAAAACTAAAACATACCAACATGGAGACATATGCATCATCTCTATGAAAACACAAATGCAATCACCTTGTAGCAGTGCCCTCGAAGCGCAATGGCAGTCAATGCCCTTGTGAAGAACGAAGCCTCTACAGACAAGACTATGGTCCGAGCGATGCTACGGTATGCAGTCGAGTGGTGCAACGACACGTGCTAACGAGTGTGTCCTTGGTAACGACTCAGCGACGTGAGCACTCAACTTCTCAATGGTGGCACAGAAGAGAACACAAAGGCGGCGATGAAATGAGACAAAAACTAATGGTACAGTCGCCTAGCTCTAGCTTGGCTTGCGGGAAATGGTCAAACTAAGAGTTCCCACAAAGCTTGGCTTCAGACCCCTTTTTGACTTACTTGGCTAGGATTAGCATCTTGGACACACTACCACAAAAATGATTTTGTGAAGCGGGTGAAATTAAGTTTACACGGTGGGCATATGCGTCCGACACGGTGAGAACGCCACGGTAGATAGTTGCTTTCCCGCGGCGGGGAAGGACACCCGCCGCGGTAAATCATTATGAAAATTTAAAAAAAAATGAGAAAAGACCCTAGACAGGCCCACCGAGCCCATCCATGGGCCCGCCGAGCCCATCTAGGGCTCTAGCGCCGCCGCGCCACCACACCCCGTGACGCCGCGCGTAGCCGCGACCCCCGCGCCAGCGCCTCTGCGAGCCGCAGAGCCCACGCCACCCGCGGCTCCTCGCTTGCACCGCCGCGAACCGCTAGGCCCGCACCCGCCGTCGTGAGAGGAGAGAGGGGGGCGACAGCGACCTCTGCGCGCCGCCGCGACTCCGCCCTGGGCGAGCCGGGACCCCTCGCCTCTGCGCGCTGCTGAGCTCAGGCCGCCCCGCCACCGTGAGAGGGATGCCGAGGGAGAGAGTGGGGCGGCATGGGCTCACTCACGAGCTGTGGAATGGGATGCGCGAGCTAGGGAGGGAGAGAAAGGGATGTCGAGGGAGAGAGGGATGTCGAGGGAATGGGCTGCATGAGGGAGGAAACCCTAAGTGTCGTTTTTATACATGGTGCGGCTATCGGCCTCGCCCTGGGTCTAATGGACCTCGGCCTTAACCGTGGCGGGCCTTATAGGATGTCCATTGCGGTAAATTGATTTACCGTGGCGGACGTCTTAATATGCCCACCATGGTTAATAGGGTATTTTCCGTGGTGGGCATCTTAATATGCCCGCTGCGGAAATAGATTTACTGTGGTGGGCAAAAATGTCCGTCACGGTAAATGAAAATTGTCCATCGTGGTAAATCATGGGGTTTACCGTGGCGGGCAAAAAAGACGTCCGCCACAGAGGGAAAAAATGTGATGTTGCGGTAAATTATTTTTGTAGTTGTGACACACATCTAACATGAAGAAGCTGCATTAGCTAAGCCTGGATATATAGGTCCTATAAGCTAGCTATCCAAGCACACCCTTAGCACATAGAGTTGTGCAAGACGGGCACTTTGACAAAAACACACTACTACAAAAATGATTTTGCGCAGCTCCCCATTTTTGGGGTCTGTGGCGGGCACACAATTTGTCCGCCATGGTAATTGGGTGGCCGGCCTCCCAGGGCCGACCGCCCCAGCGCCCGCTGCGGTAAACGATTTACCGAAGCGGGCGGCATAACGCGCCGCCACGGTAAACTTCTATTAACCGTGGCGGGCGCCCTAAACCGTCCGCTTCGGTAAATCGATTAACCGTGGCAGGCACGTTATGCCGCCCACCGTGGTTAATAGTCATTACCGTGGCGGCCACATTATGTTGCCCGCCACGGTTAATTGTTGGAAATAAATACAGCCGCCGCCCCCCTCTTCTTCCCCACGGGTCTTCCTCTTCTAAATCGTGGAGGGGAGGTTTTGCCCTAAATTTTAACCAAACCTTTGAATTGATGTATAGATCTTGGATTTGGAAGAAGAGGACCCAACAAGAGGTACATGGAGGCTCTCTCAACCCTCTTTTCCACAATCTTTGTGCCTCTTGCTAGTTTTAGGATCTAGATCTAGATCTAAAAGCCATGCATGGGAGAGAAAGCTTGTTTTTTTTGCTTTTGTAATACTTCTTGTTTCTTTCTGCAGCCGCCCCTCTTCTTTCCCACGGGTGCTTCTCTTCCAAATTGTGTGGAGGGGGAGGTTTTGCCATAAATTTGAACCAAATCTTGACTTGAGAGGTTTAGATCTTGGATTTGGAGGAGAGGACCCAAACAAAAGGTACATGGAGGATCCGCATCCTCTTTTATTCATCTTGTGCCTCTACCTAGATCTAGCTAGCCATTTCAATTAATGAAGATTATATAGCAAAAAAACTTGTGTTTTTACTTTTGTATCCTATTTCTTTCTTGTGATGTCGTTAACTCAATGGCGATTTGCAGGCTTTTCAAGTCAATGAATAGGTCCGAATGGATATACCGGGTGAAACAGAGTTAGTGATCCACGGTACTTGGATGGATTGAAGAAATTTATTGCCGTGGCGAAAGCTCGCCATGAGAGGTTGAAGCGACGACAACCATATGTCCATGTTCGCACTGTCGGAATCTGAAAGGCTACGTAGATAGCACGGTGCACTCATTTGATTATGTATGGTTTTGTCAAGGATTACACCGTCTGGACATTTCACGATGAAAGAGTTGATGCGAGTGGCGGTGCATCAGGACTGAGCTCGTCGTCAGTGGTGGAGGATAACGATGGATCTAGACATTTCGGAGCACCTGTCTCATCTTCAGCATCAGCCGACAACATAATGGTGGAGGATATAATTCAGGACATTGACGACGACGACGAGAATGGTGGGGATGGTCACGATGAGACTCTTTTGAATGAACCTGAGGATGTAAATTTCTTTGAGGGCTTGCTCCACCAGATCGACAAAGATGACCTTATGTTTGGCAAGTGTTGGAAAATTTCAAGGAGATGAAGCAGGCGGCAGTTGATCCTCTCTATAAAGACGGTGGAAATTGTCCGAAGGAGTGCACAACCCTCCGTTTTAACCTCCAGCTGTTAATGTTGAAGGCTCGGCATGGTTGGTCTGACACTGGCTTCAATGAGTTGTTAAGTCTCCTTGGTACCACATACCCAACAACTAACAACGTGGCTGCCAATACGTATCGGGCGAAGAAGATGATCCGACCATTGGCGATGAAACTTGTAAAGTTTGATGCATGCCCTAACCACTGCATCCTATATCGGGCAAGCACGAGAATTCGATCAGTTGTCCAAACTGTGGCACGAGTCGATACAAAAGGAATGTCGGTTGTCGTGTGGATGCGGACGATGAAGAGGTAGCATCGCGAGGTGGGGCCGAAGAAGAAGAAGGGGGCTAAGAAGAGCACTGCGGCTGAGAAGAGGATCTCGGCTCTATAGGATGAGGAAGAAGAGGGCTACACGATGAGGAAAAGTCCTGCGCTATCGGTGTGGTACCTCCCAGTGATCGATCGCTTGCGTGCGCTATTTGGGAACCCAGAGGATGCCAAGCTCATGTCGTGGCATGCATCGGCTGAATGTGTGAAGGATGATGACAAGCTACGACACCCCTCTGATGGGAAGCAGTGGAAGGATTTCGATAACGAACACCCGGAGTTTGGCAAGGAGTCTAGGAACATTAGGTTCGCACTGAGTACCGACGGATGAATCCATTTGGTGAGCTTAGAAACTCCCACAACACTTGGCCAGTCGTCCTCACCATATACAACTTACCTCCACATCTATGTCAGAAGCGCCGATACCTTATGCTGACTATGCTCATTTCTGGACCGGCACAGCAGACAACGATATAGACGTGTTTCTAGTGCCATTGATGGAGGAGATGAAGATACTATTTTATGTTGGGGTTACAATGGTGGATGCGTCCCGTCAGGAGAAGTTCACCGATTACCCCGGGCTTTTCTCACTATCAGGGCAGATCAAAGGCAAGACCGGGTGTGTGGTTTGCATCGATGGAACATGCTACACCTACCTCAATGGATCCAACAAGATTGTGTACACGAGACATAGACGGTTCCTCGTCCGAAATCACAGGTACCGGAAAAGTGTCATGAATAAGTACTTTGACAATGAGCACGAACCGCAGCTTGAAGAATCGACGCGGCATGCATGGGGGCCAAAGGTGTATGAAATGGTCAAGAACATGGATCAGATCGAGTTTGGAAAGAAGAAGTTATATAAAGATGGAAAACAGAAGAAAAACAACAAGGAAGCGAAAGCGCGCGGATGGTGAAGCAACGCCTAATGTCCCCTTGTTCCTTTCAAAAAGAAGTCAATTTTCTTCGAGTACTTATCGTACTGGAAAACACTAAATACACCCCATGCCATCGAGTGCATGCACCTCGAGAAGAATGTCTTTGAAAGCGTGATCAGTGTCCTGCTAGACATCCCGGGCAAGACGAAAGATGGTCTCAAGTCATGGACAGATCTTATCAACCAGGGCATCCGACCTGATCTTCACCCAGAACCGCCTCAAAACGTAAATTACTTCCGGTGCACCTACAACCTAACAAAGAGGAGAGGACGAATATTTGCAATTTAACTTGGGGGCTCAAGTGTCGACTGGTTTCTTTTCCAACATCAAAGCGGGTATCCATAAAAGACCTCCATAGTAAATTTTAAGCGGGGCAAGGCAACATAAATCATGCCCCCCATAATTCAAAACTTCAAAACTAGGAGGGGTTTGTCAAGAAACCTTTAAACGGGTGCTTGTCAGCAACCATTTAGAAGTGATGTATGACATATATAGGGCTAATCGGCCAACTAAGCTACTACCACCTTCCCTTACTACTTGTTACAGGCTCTGCTTATCCTACGCTATTTCTTTACACTTGTTTACTCATACCTACGCTACTATCCCTCTTGTTTACAAAACTACTGTTTACTACTACTACCATTTGGGTTTAAGTTTTTTTTAACTGCTTAGATGCAACCGGAAACTTTAAGCTAGGCAAGGGCAAGAGATAAACTTCCCCAAATAATGAAACCGCAAAACGGGAGGGCTTGTCGGGCAACCTATTAACCTGGGATGGCTTATCAGGCAACCATTTAGGGGTGATGTATGACTTAGGCAAATCGAGCCAACATATCTTCTTTTTCTACTACCTTGTTAAATTGTTTTCCTTGGGCTCCCTTTACAATGTACCCTAGCTTTACTAATACTATTATTTACTTTGTCCCCTCTGAAAGGTCTTTCTTTGATTTCCAATGGCAAAGAACAACCACCACCAACGGACCCTTCGCCCATTCGTCTTCAACTGTTTAGCTCCACTGTCCGTCCCCCCCGGGGGGCCAAAAAAACAACGTCAGAGGAAAATGACCCAAACCTACTACCAGAAAAGGCCTAAAATGAGGTCTCCTACAGGGTGCGAGTTACCACTGGTTCTCGAAATTGGATTTTGAGGAGGAACAACCAGAAAGGGACGTAGAACCACCACCCGCCCTCGACGACGACCTCATCGAACAAAAACTAACCTCAAAGCGGAAGCGAGGGAACACGGGGGGCACCAGGTGCAAAAGCGAACGAAATCCATGTGATTTTTGACGGGGGGTCCAAAGGACAGCCGTTGACCCACAATCGGGCTCGCCAAGTTTCAACCATGCCATGTCTAGTCAAGGAAAGGGGGAGATCACTTGGGGGACTAAAACCCTGTACCAGAAGACTATAAGGAACATTCTGGAGAGAGATCCTTCGCTGTTCACTTATCCTGAAAAAGCAAATCTACAAGTGTAGGGGGGGAGTCTTTCACGTGGGGAAGGCACTGCGAAAATTTAAGATTTCCCGCTAGGGATTTCCAAAAGGGAACCCCCATGTAAAAATACACCAATGTAACCGCATCACTGGAAACTTTTGCATACAAAAAACGACCGAAAGCAAGGCAAAACGAGAATACATCGCTCGCAAAGAGGAATAGAACCCCCCAACCTGGGCTGATTGGGTTTTTCCGGGGATAAACCCAAGTGGCTCGGAAAAGAGTCCTTAGCTGCGGGGGGTTTCCCCGCCCGTTTGCCAAGCTCCCGAAAGGGGGCGGGACTACATTATGCCCTAGGCCAAAAAGCTAAGGGGGGCAAACCAATATAAAAGAGCCACCTTTTAGGAGGTGGGGAAGGCTCTCATAACTGCATCTCGTCCCAAAAAGGACAGCGGGAGCTCTGAGGTGTCGGGCCCGACTTTCTGACCGAGGGGCTGGGAAACCCCGAGCCCGAGGGCGCTCCGTGGCAATTCATCAAGGGCTGGAATGCAGTGGGTCATGGAAAGCCCACAGGCTAAGTACTGCGATCGGGGGTTAAGGAGACATCTTCACAAAGGTGTCCAAGAAGGGTATCTTTAAAGACAGGCAGGGGATAAAAGGACCCCTTCCACATCCTGACCCGACAATGGTGCACAAGGAACCAGATGTTTTGACAGGGTGGCGGCCCCTTCCGGCGGCCGATGACGAGGCAACCCAAGCCATTGGAAGACGACTCAAGGGGGGTCGTGCAAAAACAGCTCTTGGGGCCGTTCGGGGGGTTAAGAAACAAACCCTGGGCCCAGGCTGTGTTTCCAAGAAAAAAACCCCAAAGGTTTCACCCAAAAACAATACCCCTAATACGTTTCGTGGTTCCTACGGAATCATATTGATCATGAAGAATATAGTTGGTTTCCAACGCTAAGGGGCAAGTTTCTTGGAGCCGCACCCTGAAAAATCCTGGAATAGGGGCGACATTGAATCGTTCCAAAACCCATAAAACCCACGACTCGACTCACAACCCTCTTGGTCGGCCCCCCCCCCCAAAAAACCCCGGGGAATGGGGGGATGACAAGACGGCAAAAAGGCCAACAAATCACCCCGAGGGCCCGGGTCGCCTCCTCCTCGAAAAAACTAGTCTCCGAACCGACAGATGCGGCGTAGGTTCAGAGGAAGCCCCGGGGACAAGGGAAAGCCTACGGGGACCCTGTGACACTGTCCTCCACACCAACAGCCAACCTACGAGCCCAATCAAGACCGAGATTCAGAGAAGCTCGGGAGACAAGGCACCTTCTGCAGGCAACCGAGGACGGCCTCCTCCAAACCCAAGCACTCCACCTACGGGGCAACCGAAGTAGCGGGGGTACGATAAAACAGCTGTGTAAAAAAACCCCTCGCTGCAAGCAAACAGCCCAGGCACTGCCCAACGCCCAAAAAGGGTGCAATGAGGCAATGCCGTACCCCACTCCCTACTCGACTGGTTTGACAGGGATCAGCTGGACTTTTTTCTTCTCATCCGTACCCTTTTCACTCCTAACGTCTCAACACATTTTTCCAGGCCGAAAACACCCATCATGTGTGGGCCACCCCCGGTGAAAGCTCGGCCACTTTGAAAGCAAATTCATCGCCTATACCCAACTCGTCCACGAGGGGAAAAGGAGGTGCGTAGATTCCATCTATGAAGGGGCGGGGGAAACTTGGCATGTCAACTTTTACGGGCAAGATTCCCCGGGAAAGTACTTTCCCAAAGCCAAAAATCCACCTGTGGGAATTCCCCGACATGTATAAATATTGCGGGGAGGAAACCTGGACGTGGCGCAAATCACCTTGTTTTCTATTAAATACTTTTGACTTCCGCAAGTTCCTTAAAGGCGTAAGCAAGGAATGCCACTTACCATCCTAACTTTTCCCCCCAGGGGGAGGGCCCATGTAACAGGAAACTTGTGCTAAAAGACACTATCTCCTCCGAGCATACGCTGACGGTTTTCTTGTTACCCGCACCGACAACCATCCAAGATTTGATTGACCGTTCAACAGAGAGAGCAAAAACAAAAAAAAAGATCGCAACAAAATTGGTGGTCCTATACTACAGACAAAGAGGGGATCAAAAGGATGGAAAAATGTTCCTTTCTGCCTACCACTTTTGGGGGAAGTCCCAAAAATTTGCATGTAAAACGTTAGTGTGTAATCTCCTTCTCATCGTAAAAGATTTTATTTTAAAGGGCAGGCGGCCCACGGCCCCGGGGTTTCTTTCTTAACTATCCCAGCGGCAGGGGGGGTCATCTTTGATTCTTGCGAAAAACGAATAAAAAAGCAGCAAGCACTTTGAAGATTGCATTAAAATGTAACGCCCAAAATTACTATGTGATATATAATATTTGGTATATTTTATACGTATTTAAATTGTTACTAAAAACTAGGATTTCTCAACTTTTTAAGGCTACGCAAAACACCCGATTTTATGTAAAGATCAAAAGTTTAAGAAAAGGCATGGATTGATAAAACAAAAATTACGTGACTTTTCCGGGACGTACTTCAAAGCTTTATGTCCTTTTCATCAAATGACATCAAAACTCTGCATATAATTTGGTGTGTGTGTGTGTGTGTGTGTTTTTAACGGTTGTTCTTGGTTTTGTGCCAAACAAACCCAAATACATGCTTTGTGCTTCTACACTTTGAACCCAAGAGTGCAAAGGGCCTACACAACAGCTCAGCAAACCCAAAAGGGAAAGGGCTGGGGATGAATTGCAAAGCAAACAAAACTGCTTCAAGCAAACAAGGGCGGCTTTTAAGTTTGCCTTTTAAAAAATGGTATACAAGGGGGGTGTTCTTCAAAACCGATACCGTTAGCCAGGAGCCAAAAACAAAAACTTAGAAATGGCCACCATACTAAATCTAAAGTTTACAATTTCAACAGGATTTTACAAAGAGCTAATAGGATGATTTTTGGAACTTTTGTATAATGTAAGTTGTTGTGAGAGAAAGGAAAAAATCAAGTACTAATTTGTCTTAAAGAATTTTGCCGGTTTCAAGTGTATATCAATTTTTGAAGCTTTTGGATGCTTGTCTATATATATGTGAGTCTTTTGTTTAAAATCGTGGAGTTTGTGTTTATATCTGTGAAAGGTGGATTGAATTTGAACTGAATTTGAATCCTAAAACTGGTAACCGTTTTTTTTTTTATTTATTTTTTTTTAAAATTTCCGAGGGGGGGGCCTATATCAACCCGCCACGGTTTAATCATTAAACCGACGACAGGTTACAATGCCTGCGGGAGTAAATCCATTAAACCCGCGCGCACTACTACAAAAATCATTTTTTGCTCAAAGTTGTTTTTTTTTCACATGCGGTTTTTACAATTTCATGACGCCGTACAAAAAATAGGGTGGGCCAGCAAGAACCCCTGGTAAAACCATTTACACACGCTTCCCATCCCCTACCGCCTGTGTAAATACCTTTTTTCCCGGCGGCTGACATTATCAACCGCCTGTGTAAATACACAGGGATTTCCGGCGTCCTCCTTACCAAACCCCCTGTGTTTTAAAGCTGCAATAAATTTTCCTCTTTCCCCCTCCAACAAGAACAGTTAAAGGGGC
>JAJDON010000256.1:0-10599 GCA_022036555.1 Microstegium vimineum
GGAGCAGATCGAGCCGCGCAAAGGGCTCGAGGAAGACAGAGCGATACCCGGGCGCCAAGAGTCGACGTCGAGGTCGGCCCCGACCGCCCGGATCGAGCCGGGGAGCAAGCGCCCTGCGGCCTCTCAGGGTGAGGGGGTGTGGCGACCGCGCAATCGCTCGTCGCAGTCCCCGTCGAGGGGTGGGTCGAGCACGCCGCCGGTGCCTACTCAGTAAAGCGCACGGGCCTCGAGCTCGTCGACCCAGGAGGAGACCAGGACGGCGGCGACGAAGACGCCGTTGGCCCCTGCCAAGGTCACGGCGCTGGGAGCAGCCTCAGCCCCCGGTGGAGGAAAAAGCGGCTCCCGGGGTGCCGGCCTGAAGCCCCTGAGCGGTTCGAGGTCCGCTGGCCGAACCCCCTGATCCCGATGGGGTAAGTTCTTTTCTTTCTGGTCCTGAACTCCCTTCTGCTTTGGTTTCAACTCGCGCTAATCATAACACATGCGTTCCTTTTTCAGGGTGAAGCGCTCGTTGGAGGCCGCGTCCCCCACCCCGGCCAAGAGGCTGAAGGTGGAAGCTGCGGCTAAGATGGCGGCCGGAGCCAGCCCTGCTGCCCCGTCCCCCTCGACCCTCGCCCCAGAGGTGGCGTGGGCAGGCAAGGCGCGGGAGGCGATGCAGCGCGGGCATGCACAGTCGGCCGTCGAGCGGGCTCGAGCGGAGGAAGAGGCAGGTCAACCCGCCTCGTCATCAGGGTCTGCCGGTATGGCGGTCGAGGCCGTGCTCACCGCCCCGTCGGAGGGGGGTGCGCCAGCAGCCTCGGAAAGCGTGGAGCCGGTGTCGACGTTGGCCGTGGTGGAGAGGGTTGAGCCCCAAGCCGTCGTAGAGATGGAGGTGATCGACTTGACCTCCGCTGGAGATGAAGAGACGCTGGAGCGCCCGGCGCCGATGCGGTGGCCTGAGAACCTTGCGTCGTGGGAGGCTCGTCAGCGACGCGAGCGCGAGGAGAAGGCGCGGCAAGAGGAGGGAGCGATTGTCGCTGTGCTGGAGGTGTCGCCGTCGGTGGAGACCCTCGTCGAGGGGGCCTCGGCGTCGCCCGCGGCGGGGACGGTGATGACGACGGAGCTGGCGGAGATAGTGGTGGTGACGACCCCTCGGCAGGAGCCGGAGGGGACTGTTGTGGTGCTGCTGGGGTGCGGCGCGCCGGACGTGGCTATGTCCGAGGCGTCAGCTCGGCCTATCCTCGAGGTCGGGCAGCCGTCTACTCGAGGTGCTCCGCCCCCTGGCTTGGTCGAGGTGGAAGGAGGGGATGAGCTGCCAGACTATGGCGAGCCCACCATATTAGACGCTAACATGCGTTTCCTCTACCGCCCAGGGTCGTTCCCAGGGGTGGGGGCCTCCTCCTCCTCGAAGCGATGACCTGAAGGGGTCGATGGCGGCCCTACAAGATCACTTCGAGGCCAGGATCGCCTAGCTCGAGGGGGCGACCCACTTCCCCAACCTCGCAGAATGGGTGATGGCCCATGGGGGTACCCTCGAAATGGGTCAGTCCATCATGGACGAGGTGAGGGGGAGGGTCGACCGCTCGAGCGATTTCTGGGGGCAGGAGGTGTTCGAGCTGCCCGACCCCAAAGACCTAGGGCGCACCTTCTTCAAGCTCGATGATCAAGCCGAGCTCGGAGAGTGGGAGCACCTAGAGGAGTTTCGGGCGTGGCTCGACCACGTGACGCGCGTGGCGGTGGGAGTCGCGCCCGAGGATATATATATAAGGGGATGATGGTAAGCGTCGTTCTTTCCTTCCGTTTCACCTCGGGTGTTTTGTTGTTCTTTGTTGTGACCTTCCTTTTTATCCTTGGTAGACGCTGAGGGCGAGGTCGCACGACAAGTCCCAGTTCATCCTCCGCTCACGGGAGCAGTGGAGTCAGCTCCCCATCCTCCGCGCCTCGCTGGAGAAGGCGGAGGCCGAGGCCACCCAGGCGAAGGTCGAGCCGGGCACCGCGCAGGAGGGGGCCAAGGCTGCTCAGGAGGAGGCCTGCCGGGCACAGTCGAGGGCCGAGGCCACCCTCAAGGAGGTTGCCGAGGTCGGGCAGCAGTTGGACGCCGCCAAGGGGGCCCGGCGTAAGGCTGAGGAGGAGGCCACCTCGCTGAGGGGGGAACTGGATCGAACAGCGGAGCAGGTCCGGCAGCTCAAGGCCAACCTAGAGCAGGCGAGCACCGACCGCGCCTCCCTCGAAGAGCGGGTCCGGCAGCTCGAGTCGGATATCGACGTCGTCTCCCGCGACCGCGACGCGCTGAACGTCGCGGAGCAGAAGGCTCGAGCCCAGATCGCCATTCTGGAGGAGGCGGCGGCTGCCCAGAAGAGGGCCCTCGATGGTACTGGCAAGATCATCGAGGACCTCCGGGCTAAGAACAGTGACCAAGCTGTAGCCCTCGTCGACGTCCGCCGCCAACTGCAGAAGGTTGAGCAGGCCTACGTCGTCCTGGAAGCACGCGCCAAAGGTGAGTTTTTTAGAAGTGTTATTGAGCTCGCTTGGTCTCGACCCTTCCCCTGCTTTTTGGTTTTGATGGAGTCTTCTATTTGTTCTGGCAGAACTCGAAGGGGACAAGGCCCGAGCCCACGAGGATCTGACCAGTCTTCAGAACCTCCTTGGGGCGAAGACGAGCCTGAACGAGAGGCTTGGGGACGCCATCTCCTCCTTCTGCGATGGCATGGGTGTCGAGCCGGAGCTGCCGGTTGCGGGAGACGTGCGTGGAGATTCCCTCTTGCGCCGGCTCTTCGCCGCGACCCGTGGAGTGACGGAGCAGGTCCGTGCTGCCCTTCACATAAGCGTGAAGCGGGCGCTCGCGTCGTCCGCATCGGGCTACTCCTACGACCTCGACGTCGTTGCCAGCGGCTTCGTCGTTGACCCAGAGCTGACCGATGAAGAGAACATGGCGAGATGCCATGAGCTGATCGACGCCACAGAGGTGCCCGACGGTGAGTTGGCGAAGCTGTTCGAGGCCGAGGTGCTTCCCCCGTCGGACGGCGATGGCGATGAGTAGTCGAGGCCTGTGAGCCAAATCTGGACAAGAAGGTCCATGTAATAGATTAGTTTTTGTGACAATATGATGTCGAGCCCCTGGGGCTTCCTAACTTTAATGCATTTTATTTGGGGTGCATCTGAGTGTTTTTCTCTCTCAAACCATCTCTATTTTTCTTTGCCTGAGTTGTTGCTCTTAGACTAAGTGTTCGACGCACGCTCGTATCCCTCGAGGGGGGAGCGAGTGGGGGTACCGTAGCCCTGAGGCGTGGGAGAGTCCCCGGCTCGACGGCCCTCGACCCTTAGGGAGTTCGAGGCGTTTTTACTTAGCTAAGAAGCGTACTTGGGGCAAAGGTGGAAAGAGAAGTGCTGAGTTTTGAAAAAACGTTCGAGTTTTTAGAGGACTTAGGAGCCCCCCCCTGTCAGCCCCCGAGGGAGGCTTGACTTTGCAGGAGCAGAGTCGAGGCTACCTCAGAGTTATGAACGAATGTGAAATGTATTTCGAGAACATTTTATTCATTCATAATGCGATAAGTGTACATAATGCGGAAAATGTACGAGGCCTCGAGGCCTTAGGGGTAGAAGCGACGTAGCTATTCGATGTTCCATGCGTTGGTGAGGATCTCGCCCTTGCTGTTCTTCAGCTTGTAAGTCCCTGGCTTTAGCACCTCTGCCACGATGAAGGGTCCTTCCCAAGGTGGCGTCAGCTTGTGACACCCCTTGTTGCTTTGTCGGCGGCGTAGTACGAGGTCGCCGACGTCGAGGTCCCTTTTGCGTACGTGCTTGTCATGGTAGCGCCGTAGCGTCTGCTAGTACCTTGCTGACTCGAAGAGGGTCGTGTCCCGGGCTTCCTCGAGCTGGTCGAGAAAGTCCTCTTGGGCTGCTGCGTTGGCTTGCTCGTGGTAGGCCTTTAATCGAGGGGACCCGTACTCGAGGTTAGTGGGGAGGACGGCCTCGGACCCGTAGACCAAGAAGAACGGGGAGAACCCTATAGCTCGACTTGGCGTCGTTCTGAGACTCCATAGGACAGAGGGCAGCTCATTGACCCATCTCTTGCCGTGTTTGTTTAGCCGGTCGAAGATTCTTGGCTCGAGGCCCTGCAAAACCATACCATTGGCGCGCTCGACCTGGCCGTTAGTTCGAGGGTGGGCGACTGCAGACCAGTTCAACTTTATGTTGTGGTGGTCACAAAAGTCCAAGAACCTTTGGCCGGTGAACTGCGTGCCGTTGTCGGTGATGATGGCATTGGGGACCCGAAGCGGTGGACGATGTCGGTGAAGAACAACACAACTTGTCGAAATTGAATGTTGGCGATGGGTTGAGCCTCGATCCATTTCGAGAACTTGTCTATGGCCATGAGGAGGTGGGTGTGGCCACCTTTTGTTTTCTTCAGGGGGCCGACCATGTCGAGCCCCCATACTGCGAATGACCAAGTTATGGGTATCATCTAAAGAGCTTGGGCGGGTAGGTGGGTCTGCTTGGCGTAGAATTGGCATCCCTTGCAAGATCGAACAAGTTTGGTAGTGTCGGCGACGGCTGTCGGCCAGTAGAAGCCTTGTCGAAAGGCGTTTCCTACTAGCGTTCTTGGCGCCGCGTGGTGGCCGCAAGCCCCCGAGTGTAGGTCCTTCAGTAGTGCCCTCCCCTCCTCGAGGGTGAGGCAACGTTGAAGTACACCGGTAGGGCTGCGTCGATACAGCTCGCGGCCATCCCCATACAAGACGTAGGTTTTGGCGCGTCGGGCTTCGGTGCGGTCCTCTGGGAGCTCTCCCCGTATCAGATACTCGAGGTAGGGTGTGCGTCAGTCCGTCGAGGGGGTTTGCGTCGTGGCCGTTCCGTCGATCTTCATGACTTCTTCCCTGTTCGAGGGAGGATCGGTCGGGGGGGGGGGGTGGATCGACCCATTGCTCGAGGGCAGGAGCCCCCGAGCCTAGGTCGACAGACGGCTTGTGAAGGTCCCTCGAGAAGACGTTGGGAGGAACCGTGCCTCGGGTGGACGTGATTTTGGCTAGCTCGTCAGCATCTTCGTTGTACCGGCGGGCGACATGGTTGAGCTCGAGGCCATAGAATTTGTCCTCTAGCTTATGGACCTCCTTGCAGTAGGCTTCCATCTTGGGGTCGTGGCAGCTCAAGTCTGTCATCACTTGGTCAATTACCAACTGCGAGTCCCCTCGAACGTCGAGGCGTTGAACCCCGAGCTCGATGGCGATGCGTAGACCGTTGACGAGGGCCTCGTACTCGGCTACATTGTTGGAGGCGGGGAAGTGGAGGCGGATGACGTAGCGCATGTGGACCCCTAAGGGTGATATGAACAGAAATCCGACGCCTGCCCCCATCTTTATCAACGATCCATCGAAGTACATGGTCCAGAGCTCGGTCTGAACTTTCGCTGGGGTAGTTGGGTGTCGGTCCATTCTGCAATGAAATCTGCCAATACCTGCGACTTGATGGCCTTCCGAGGAGCATAGGAGAGAGTTTCCCCCATGGGCTCGACCGACCATTTGGCGATTCTCCCAGATGCCTCCCGATTGTGGATTATCTCCCCGAGGGGAAAAGACGAGACCACAGTAACTGGGTGGCCCAGGAAATAGTGCTTGAGCTTCCGCCGAGTGAGGACGATGGCGTACAACAGCTTCTGAATGTGGGGGGTATCTCCCTTTGGTTTCTGAGAGCACCTCGCTTATGAAGTAGACGGGCCTCTGAACCAGCAGGGCATGTCCCTCTTCTGCCCTCTCGACTACTATGGCAGCGCTGACTACCTGGGTAGTTGCTACAACATAGAGCAAGAGGGGCTCGGCTGGGCTTGGGGGCACCAAGATAGGTGGCGAGGTGAGTAAGGCTTTGAGTTTGGAGAGCGACTCCTCGGCCTCGACGGTCCATGTGAAGTGTTATGTTTTTTTAAGGAGGCGATAAAGGGGAAGTGCTTTCTCCCCGAGCCGTGAGATGAACCGGCTGAGGGCATTGAGGCACCCTGTGACCCTTTGTACACCCTTAAGATCGTTGATCGGGCCCATCCTAGTGATTGTGGTTACCTTCTCAGGGTTGGCCTCGATCCCGCGTTGGGAAACTATGTACCCTAGGAGCATGCCTCGAGGGACCCCGAAGACACACTTCTCTGGGTTTAGCTTTATGTGATTTGTCCTGAGGCACCCAAACGCAATTTCAAGGTCCCCGACTAGGTTCTCGACTTTCTTGGATTTGACCGCGATGTCATCGACGTAGGCCTCGACGGTTGGCCCTATATGTTTTCCAAAGACATGGAGCATGCATTGTTGATATGTGGCCCCGGCGTTTCGCAAACCGAAGGGCATAGTGAGGTAGCAAAACATGCCAAAGGGGGTGATGAAGGAGGTCGCGAGATGATCGGACTCCTTCATCTTTATTTGGTGATAGCCAGAATACGCATAAAAAAGCAGAGAGTTTCACATCCCGCAGTGGAATCTACTATTTGATCAATACGTGGTAATGGAAAAGGAACCTTAGGACATGCTTTATTTAAACTAGTGTAGTCTACACACATTCTATCCTTTCCATTCTTTTTCTTGACAAGTACAGGATTTGCTAACCACTCGGGATGATGTACCTCCTTGATGAATCCGACCTTCAAAAGCTTGTCGACCTCCTCCCCGATGATTCTGCGCTTCTCCTCGTCGAAGCGGCGCAGCCGTTGCTTCACCGGTTTGGATCCGACTCGGATGTCCAAGGAGTGCTCGGCGACCTCCCTCGGAATGCCCGGCATATCCAAGGGACTCCATGCGAACATGTCAGCGTTCGCGCGGAGAAAGTCGACGAGCACGACTTCCTATTTGGGCTCGAGGGTAGCGCTGATCGTCAGCGCCTTCCCATCCGCGCGGTTGGGGTCGAGCGGGATGGTCTTGGTGTCCTCCGTAGGCTCGAAGTTGCCGGCACGTTGTTTGGGGTCGGGGATCTCCTTGGAGAAGTCATCGAGGGCCGCGAGGGTGGCTGACTCCTCGGCCGCCTCGGCGCTTTCCACGCACTCGACGTTGCAGTCGTAGGCGTCCTCGTAGGAGGTGTCGACGGTGATGACCGCCTTGGGCCCTGGCATCTTCAACTTGAGGTGGGTGTAGTTTGGGATCGCCATGAACTTGGCGTACCCAGGTCGACCGATGACAGCATGGTAGGTACCGTGGAATGCGACCACCTCGAAGGTCAGATCTTCCTTCCAGAAGTTCGAGGGGGTACCGAAGCAGACGGGTAGCTTGACGTGGCCGATCGGGAGTGCCTTCTTTCCTAGGACGATCCCGTGGAACCCCCCCGCGCTGGGCAGGAGCATGGTCCTCGGGATCCCCAGGAGGTCGAGGGTCTCGGTGTAGATGATGTTGAGGCTACTTCCCCCATCCATGAGTACCTTGGTGAGGCGGGTGTTGAGTATGATCGGGTCGACGACGAGTGGGTAGACCCCTGCGTTGGGGACGTGCTCGGGGTGGTCGTTCTGGTCGAAGGTGATCGGCGTGTGGGACTAGTCGAGGTATCGAGGAGCCTGGGCTCGAACGGAAAAGACTTCTCGACGCTCCCTCTTGCGCTGACGCGCACTGAGTCGAGTCGAGGGTCCCCCGCAGATCATGTAGCAGTCGTGAATCTCGGGGAAGCCCCCTTTTTTGCCATCGCCCATGACATGAAGGTCGCGGGGTGGGTCTTCCTTGTTATCTTCTTTCTTGAGGCCAAGAGAGTCGAAGTACTTCTTGAGCATGCGACAGTCCTCGAGGCTGTGGTTGGCCGATCCCTTGTGATAGGGGCAGGGCTTTTTCAGCATCTTGTCGAAGACGCCCCCCTCGAGAGGGGGACCTCGAGGCTTCTTCTTGTCTGTCGCAGCGACAAGATCGTCAGGCTCGACGTCGCGTCGACCCGGCTGGTTCTTCTTCTTCTTCTTGTTGTTGTTGGTCCTCTTGGGCCCATTATTCGAGCCCCCGGGCTCGTCCGCCTTGGCCTTCCCCTTGTCTGGGGATGCATAGAAGAACACGCCAACGGCTTCCTCGCCGGCTGCGTAGTTGGCGACGATGTCCATGTGCTCGTTGGCGGTCTTGGGGGTGTTCCGTCCCAGCTCCCGCACCAACTCCTTGCAGGTTGTCCCGGCGACAAACGTCGTGATGACGTCGTGGTCGGAGATGTGGGTTAGCTCGGTACGTTGCTTGGAGAACCGTCGGGTGAAGTCACGGAGGGTTTCCCCTGGCTTCTGCTTGCAGCTGTGGAGATCCTAGGAGTTTCCTAGCCGCACGTCGGTGCCCTTGAAGTTTCCCTCGAAGATCCTGACCAGGTCGGGCCAGCCATAGATCAAGTTCGGGGGAGTTCCTCGAGCCATCTTCGAGTGGTGTCGGAGAGGAAGAGCGGGAGTTGCCGAATGATGACGTGGTCATTGTTGGCTCCTCCTAGCTGACATGCTAGCCTGAAATCAGCAAGCCAGAGCTCCGGCTTGGTTTCGCCGTTGTACTTGACCAGGCTGGTGGGTGGACGGAAACGAACAGGCAAGGCGGTTTGCCGGATCGCCTTGCTGAAGACTCGTGGCCCTGGTGGTTCCGGGGATCGACGTCAATCCTCGTCACTGTTGTAGCGCCCACCTCGATGGGCACTATAACCTCGAGCCTCAGTGTCACTGTGTCGGTGTCGTTTGTTGTCGTTGATGTCGTCTCGCGCGTCTCGCGGTTGTCGATTGTCGAGGATGCGGTCTCGAACTGGTTGCCACTTCGCTCTGCCTTGGGGCGCCTTGTCTTGGTGGACAGATACCTCTCGATCTTGTCGAGGGGGCACGTCCCGCCGCTCAGAAGCAGCTCCTCTGCGCCTCGAGGCCGAGCTCTCCGCCTGCTGTACGGGCACGGTTTGGAGGAGCCCCTGGATTTCATCACTAATGCATTGCGCCTGGGGCGTCGATGGTGCCGGTATGTCGCAGAGCAGCATCGCGGCTGCCACGACATTATGGCTAGCGCGGTTGTAGACGTGGCGCTCGTTCACCCCTTCGTTGATGATCTGTCGATGGACATCCCGAGCCCGCTCACGGGCTCCTCCACCCTGTGGCCGCCCGTGATCTCGCTCGAGGGCCTGCTCGAGCTGATGAAGTCGTAGGCGCTCCTCTTCGAGTTTGGCGAGGAGCTCCCGGACTTGCACGGTCTGGGCGTTCTGAGGTGGATCGGCTTCGTCTGGAACCGGGGGGGGGGGGCGACGTCTCGCGGCGGGGTAGCATTGCGCCCCTCTCCTGCATTCGCAGCTGCAGCGTCGGTGATGTTATCCTGGGAGTCAACCGGCTCGATGAGGTGGAAGCACTCCCGCGTGGGATCGTAATCCTCATCGGGGGAGTCCGAGTCGGGGTAGCCGTGGTAGAAGTTGGGGAAAGATCCCCTGCGCTCCTCCTCCAGCCGTCGCCGTAATGTGCCCCAGGTGTGATACACTAGGGCCGGGGCTCGTCGTGGCTCCGGGCGCTCGTCCGGTGGAGGGGTGGTGACAAGGTTGATCGTCGCACGTAGCAGGTTCCCTGGGGACCCGTAACGTGCCTGCATCTGCGGGCCTACAAAAGCAGAAAAGAGCCTGGCGCTGTTGTAGAGCCCGTGCGGAAGCAGGTTGCACGGCGGCGTGGCCGAGTACGTCGGAGAGGCCACGGGGACACTCCGAGATGACGGTATGGCAAAGCCAAGGTCAGACCCAGCGAGGTACCCGCCCCCGACCCGCAAGCATGGGTCAAACAGGCTCCCGAAGGGAGGAACTGTGTCGCCAGCTAAGGCCGGGGAGATGGCGTCTGGCGTCTCGGGATCCGCGCGGTGAAGAGTGTGGTGACGTCGTTCACGCCTCCTCCTGGTGACAGGCGAGAGGCGTGAGTGGTGGGACCGTCGTCCGATCCTCCTTGGCCCTGGCGTACCGGAGCTGCTGCTATCCATGCCACCACCGGAGAGTAGAACCATGTCGTGGTCGTGGCCCAAGGACATGAACTCTAGACTCCCGAACCAGATGGTGGTGGAAAACGGAAGTGATGGGACGGTGTAATCCATCTGGCAGAGTAGTTCAGAGTTGATCGACACGCAAAGCCCCTCTACCTGGCGCGCCAACTGTCGGTGTTATGACCCAGGGGGTCAAGACCACCAACTAGTAAATTTGTATATTGCGTGCTCCCTCTCCCATATGTGATGCAAGAAGAACACAAGATTTATCCTGGTTTAGGCAAAGAAGGACCTACGTCCAGCGGGGGAGGATGGATTGTATTATCTTGCACCGAAGTGCTCGTACAGGGGGGGTACAAGCAGGTTTACACGGGGGTGCTCAGAGTGAGCTGAAGCCTAGGACTAGCAAGGCTATCCTAGGTGAGCTGGTGGATTGCTTGAGATGTTGATCAAGCAATCGGGTGTGGTGTGTGCGACTTGGTTCTTGGTGTATGCGGGTCAGAGCTGATGTCTCGGCTCGTTGAGAGATCTCTGATGTCCGAATGCGTGAGCCGATACGAATGCGCATGCCTTTTCTTCTATCCCAGCGTCCCCTTTTATAGATCAAGGGGAGGCCTGAGGGTACAGAGATCCTAGACTTTAGAGGCATGGGAGAGGTGTCCGCGGCGCCATGCTTGCGGTGGGACGTCGATCGTTGTAGCGGCGTGGCCTTCCCGTCCTTCCG
>JAJDON010000257.1:0-10573 GCA_022036555.1 Microstegium vimineum
ATTGTAGTTGTATTGTTAACTGTTATGCATATATATATATATATATATATATATATATATATATATATATATATATATATATATATATAGACACACACACACTACCTATAACAGGTGGGGCAGACACACTATCCACCGTTCAATTAAGAGTTTGTTTGGTAGAGTTTTAGATGCTATCAAAACAGTTTCGATCAACTATAACATTGAAACGGCTTTTTTAGCTTTAGCTTCATCCTCAATTCGGAGAAACATTCGGTAAAACAGTTTCTTCTTCGGGTACATATAAATGGTAAAATATCTTTAATACCCTTTTTTATTTGTCTTTATTTGTTTTTTTCTTATGTATTTTATCTTTTTCTTTATTCTTTCTACATTTCCTTTATCAATCCCCTATCCTCAATCTCGTCTCACCATAACATCCTGGTTGGGGTTGGCAAGACTCATGGGCATTATTTACTCATCGCTGGTTGCGTGAGACGCGTCATATGGTATTAGCATGGTGCTCCACTTGTTAAGGTGTGGACTGCGTGTTGTACATATATAAATAACAGACACGATCCACAAGAACGCGTGTATCTACTGGTGGCATGGACTTGCATAATTGCTTTGTGGCCTATCACCTCTTATAGGAACGAGAAAAGCACAAAGCACAGCCATTACACATTTGCTTCGTGGCCTATGAGCAGCAATTCCAACCTAGTGTTTTGTTTGAGAAATGAGTTGGTACGTCATCTTTTCCTTTCTCACTTCTTCTTTGGGAATAGATTAATTTGTCATCATCTTATTTCTCAATTCTCATAAGCTAACAGTTAGTATTAGTATAGAAAATAAATCATTACGTTAATTTGAAAATAGATTCATGATGCACCACCTCGCTTAGAAAGGTGTGACCTTGAACCAAAGACGAATGTTGCCCGTGCCAAACAGCTTTGCATGGAGCAAACACACTGTTGGATTCACGCTTTAGACGAAACACAAGATTTGGTGGGTAGCCTAAAAACTTTGGTCACAATTATGCGAGGATGGATTGTGCAATAGCATAGCATGCGACCCCGTGTCTTCTTCTGGCCCACGTCCTTCCTCCATCATCCACACCACCTCGGCCAGAACCAGCCGCCATCCACTTCACACCTCTACCACTCCACCCCGACATCCCCTAACCTAGTGCATTGGCGAGCTCCGCCGTCCTCATCCTCGTCTTGCCCCCACCCTCGCCCACAACACTAGTGGCGAGCCGTGAGCTGCCTCACTGTAGCACCCTCATCCCGCTCTCATCCCTCGAACTCGTCCACCCTAACCACAACAACTTGCTGGCAAGCACCGCCGTGGCACCCTTGCGACAAACCCTACCCAACCAGTTGTCCCTCACCACTTGCTCGGCGGTGCCCTCGCCAACTCGCTCGCCACCCTTCAACCGCAACCGTCGCCATGTCGCGGCCGCCTCCCCTGAACCCCCTTCTAGAGCTACCGGTAATCATAACCGTAACTCTGTTGTTGTCGGCTCCCTCTCCGATGGGGCGCGGGCTTGGGCGCGTTTGGCGCGATACGTGTCGGACGCGTGATAAACTTTGCATAAAATTTTGGGCTTTTATAATTTTATTAAGGGAAACTTATGTTCTTACCCATGTCTACGAGTCTAATTTTGGTTTTGCCCTTGTTTTTTGAACTTTGTGATTTTCCCTTTCTTTTTTTGAAATGAATTATCTGTTTGCCCCTGGTTTGGATGATCGACGGATGCACTTGGAACAAATGAATTGAAAAATCAAAATCCCTAAACACACAGGCAAAAAAGACCAAATTGCTCCTTATATCTATGCCTGGGCATATTACCCGCTACCCGAAATCCGAACCCGAAATACTCGGACTCGGACCCAAAATACCCGAACCCGTACTACCCGATATCTAGTTCGGATAGTAAATTCTATTACCCAAATTTATATTAGGTAATTCGGGTAACTACGCTCGGTACCCGAACTACCCATAATAGGAATACCTCCCCCGAAGAGAAACAACTGATTAGAGCAAAAATTGGTTGTTGTTAGCACATCCGCAGTTGTTTAGCACATTCTGTTAGCACAAATTGCAATGTGTTAGCACATCCGAAGAGAAACAACTGATTGGAGCAAATTCTGATTCTGTGTACGTCAGGTCAGAGTAATCTGTTACTGTTTATTTGATATGTGATTTTTGATATATGCTGATTTTACAGAGACACTGAGTCATATGATTTAGTTGATTTTGTTTGATATGTGAACTTTAAGTTAATCAATTATCAATTATTTTGTCCAAAGTATCAATTACTAATTGTATGTAAAATTTTGTACAGTTTGAGTGTTGGCTCTGATTTTATATATTTCGGGTATATTGGGTATACCCGAACCCGAACCCGAATTTGCGGGTAGCGTTTTTTCGAGGCTGTTATCGGGTAGCAAATCTCATTACCCAAATTTTTGAAAACCCGAATTACCCGACCCGAACTAATCGGGTTACCCGAACGCCCAGGCTTACTTATATCTCCATTCTCTTTGTAATCCATTCAGAAGGAAACAAAGGCACCGCTTGCTCGCTCTCTCCCGTGTTGAGGCGAAGAACCTGGCTAGGCAGCAGCGAGCGAAGGCGCCAGGGGGGGAGGCTAGTCGTTGGCGGGGCCGCGCGCGTGGGCTCTGTCCTCGCACTCACACTCACAGCTTTCCGTCGATTGGTGACTAAAGAGATAAGGAGAGGAGAAAGAAAAGGAAAAAACTGACAATTGGGTCCCAAGTGTCGGTCCAATTGTACAAAAGTTAGCGCCATTATGGGAGGATGACATAATATGTGCAAAGTGGCGCTTCGTTTTGAAAATAATAAGGTAAATTTATATTTTTTTTAAAAAAATAGGGGTATATATATGCAAGTGGTTGTTTTATTAATGGCCTAGCCGAGCCCAACAATCTCATTCACAGTTATGCGGCTCCGCCGTCCTTGGCTCCGTATGCCGTATTCATCGGCTTGGGCAAAATACCCAATACCCATTACCTGAAACTGGACATGAATCATCCGAACTCGAGCTACCTGATCCTAAATACGGATAGTGACTTTGATTACCCGAAATTAGTTTGGGTAATTCGGGTAATATCTTCCGGTACCCAAACTAACAAAAGTTTTGTATGTGTGTCTTTATATTTATCATGTATTGTTAGTTGAACACTTAAACTTATCACTTTATTATAATATAATTCTCTCTTTTTAACAAATGACCTCTGTAAATTGTCGTTGAAATTATATAAATCTGGTGCTGAAATTATGTATAAATTGCTACTAAATTTTTATCTAGTTTGTTGATTTATGTAAATTCGGGTATATCAGGTATTACCCGAACCCAAACCCGAATTATCGGGTACCCGAAATTACGGGTGTTGTTTTTCCGGAGCTAATATTGGGTAGCAATTTTTATTACCCGAATTTTGAATTACCCGACAAAAGAAATCGGGTAACCCGAACGCCCAGGTTGACGTATTCTCCACCCCCGTTACACTCTTCGTTGCCGGATTCGAATCGAAATTCCACCAGGGATGGCACGCACGTTGGATTCGGTTTCCTTCCCTTCCCTTCCCTTCCCTTCCCTCCCTCCCTCGCGTCCGACAAGCCGACTAAGAGCATCTCCAAGAGTTTATCAAATTCTGCAAATCATACAATATGTCAAGTAAAAAAGAGGCTCTCTCCAAGAGTTTACTATTTTAGACTTGACAAATTAAAAAATCCATAAGTTTATCCTTAAATATTATAGATAAATACAACAGTAAAAATCATTATACTAAAAACTATCATATTATTATTCCACTATATAGATCTACTCATGAGGATTACAAAAAGTCTTCATTTGCTATTTTACAAAAAATTTCTATGAATTACTCAGAATTTTCAGTCACTTAAATGTATATCTATACCTAATAATAAAGAGGCAAAATTTCACCACCCATTTTTTATGGTTTTTCCCTAACTAACTCCATGAATGATTTATCTATTCGTTTGAATACTGTAACTCTCCTATTTTTATATATAGAGATTGGACACTAAGTATAGTTAAGAATCCTATTCTAATCCAAATAATAAGAAGAATAAGAGTTCTAGTCCAAATCCAAATAGTAAAAGGTAAGAAGAGATCTATTTAAAATAACATGCTGCAACGCTTCGCCATGCCCACGCCATGGTGGTTGTTATTTTTTATTTGTATTCTATTTCTATTTGTATTTGAATTCAATCGAACCCGGTTTGATCCGAACTCTTGCATTGATATCGATCGTACTTGTGCAGAGTAGTCTCAATTTATTGTATAATCTCAATATTAACGTTTTGGAAAACTCCTTCACATGTATCCGTCTCCAACTCTCTCTTTCTATGTGGCAATGTGGTAATGCTAAGGAACCTAGATGAAGTGAAGTCACCTTTGTCAGTCTCCAATTTAGTTTCCACACAATGAGTTGATGATGAAAAATAGAAAAAACATAAATGTAGAGTTTTTTCTCCCATAAAAAAACGGTTTTGTATCAGGAACCCTGAACTTCTCAAAAATCAAATAAGTCTAGATATGTAAACTTTTCTCTCTATCACTTTTATAAAGTGAACACAATAAACGATTTATGTTTACTATATGGTCCTTCCACTTCAATCTCTCCACGGATGCGAAGTCGTATACTACCCATATATGTGCGTCGGGAGGACCAAAAGTTTCTATTTTAGCAAGTTAGGATAATAAACTGTTGGATGGTGTTTTTTTATATTTTACTAAAATTTTATGGATGCCTTAATTTGGAAAAGTCTTGCAGATGCGGGAGAGAGAGCCAGGCGGGTTTTGGAAGCTACATCAGCGAGGAGATCCCAGGTAGAGAACTTCTACCTTGATTTCTCACCTCGTTCCCATCTAAATCTTCCATCGGCCTGCTGCATCTGATGCGCCTTGTGGACATGCAGCCGCACCAGAAGCGGCGCCGCCGGCAAGCCCAGGCCACTAGTAAGCCGCCGCCTCCTGTAAGCTTGTCTTCTCTCCCTGATGGACAGGGGCAGGTACTATTCATCTCTTTGCATGTTATTTCTGCGTGTGCCAAAACCAAGACGTTACTGCTGCTCCAGATTGACTTCCTTCTCTATAGGACTCAAAATAAAAATATGTTGCAGTTTGTGGCTGCAAAGATTATACCTTCTTCATTATCGTGTCATTGAGGAGGCTAAGGCTCCTCACCCATCTCCTAATTGTTTTATCTGGACCCGTGTACATAAATATAGCTTAAAAAAAACTGGGCATGGGGATTTCTAGAGGAATAAAAATATCTCTCATCAGTGATCAAATATTGTTATTTATTCAAGTCAGGAGGGAAGCCAAACCGTTCCTTGTTTAACTCAGTACACTTAGAGTATGTTTGGTTGCCTGGTTAAAGGCCTAGCCAGGCTTCCCTAATACAATTCTCTCATATTTGGTTGTTTGGCTAAGGGGTAAGCCTGACTCAACTAATACAAAAGAGGGGAGTTGGCCTGGCTTGCTGGAAACGCTCCATCCCACCGTTCTCAGCAAGCCAGGCTTGTACAAGCGACCGGGCCATATTCGGCTCACCTCCTGGCGGTTCTTCTTCGTGGTGTTTGCATCTTCCATGCCACCGTCAAGGCGTCAACCACCATGCTAGCGCCGCTGGCCTCCGCGCGAGCGCCACCTTCCTCTGCGTGAGCTCCGCCGGCCTCTGCGTGCGCTGCCGCCGGCCTCCATGCGAGCTCTGCCGACCACCACGCGAGCATCGCCTTCCTCTGCGTGAGCTCCGCCGGCCTCCGTGCGAGCGCCACCTCCCTCTGCGGCGTCTGCGCGAGTTCCGCCAGCCTCTGCGTGCGCCACCGCCGGCCACCGTGCAGCCCCGCGCAACCGACCTGGCTACTGTAGTCCCTCCCATGGCATTTATGCAGTGTTGCTCTCGCTCACAACTTGTTCGGCAAAATGCTTGAACCAAAGAACGTGGAGGTAAGTTCACCAATGCAAAGATGAGGTGGATGCATCTAGATAAGCCTGAGAACCAAACAAGATCTAAGCAAGCCAGGCTTATCTAAACCAGAGCAACCAAACAAGTGGTAGTTGCATTGATTAAACCTGGGTAGAGCTAGCCTGGTTTGTTTTTGCTAGCCAGGCTTGGTGGGGAAGAGAGCCAAACACACTCTTAAGGTCCTAGATAAACCTTTTGAGTAGGAGATCAAAGGTGGTTATCCAACTAATCCAAGAGTTTGTGAATTCCACTGGCTGGTTGCTGCCACTTTCTTCTTCCTTCTCTCCTCCTCGACTACATTGATGGGACTTGGGAGAGATGCTATGAAAAAAAAGCATCATGAACTGACAAATGAAAAACGAATCTGGTTTCATTTTTAAAAAATTAGCATTGTTGCATAGAAGGGCGGCCCTGGTGCAAGCGGTAGAGCTTTACCGCCTGTGACCAAGAGGTCCAGGGTTCGAGCCCCAGCCTCTGCACATTTGTGCGGGAAAGGCTGCGGGCTATTTCCCTTCCCTAGACCCCGCAGTGCGGGAGCCTACGGCACTGGGTACGCCCTTTTAAACTCCGCCTAGGTTGGAGTGCCTTTGGTGTTCCAGCATAGCAGGTCCCAAGCCCTGGTAAAGGAGGAGGGTGTGATAGGCTTGGCGAGCCAACATCAAAACTTAGCCACTTTCATGGAAATGAGACCCAAAAGATTCCCGTTGGGGCGTAACCCTCTTAGCGACGCGCAATGCCGGAACCCGGGTATGGTGTTAAATGAGCAAGGGTCGGGTCGTCACCCCCGTGGCGCGTCGTGTCTTGATCTGGGCACGGTGTCAAGTGAGCAAGGATCGGGTCGTCGCATCCTTAGTGGCGCGCCACATCGGTGCCCGGATGTGGTGCAAAATGAGCAAGGGTCTTCACACCTCCCTCGGCCGGTGCGAAGGGTAAGGAAGCTAGTCGAACCAAACAAGATCCGTTTAGGTAGCTGGAATGTTGGGTCCCTCACGGGTAGGTTAAGAGAGCTAGTTGACACTATGGTTAGGAGGCGTGTAAATATCTTGTGCGTTCAAGAGACCAAATGGAAGGGTCAAAAGGCGAAGGAGATGGACAATACAGGCTTCAAGCTATGGTACACAGGGACAACTTCGAGTAGAAATGGAGTCGGAGTTTTGATCGATAAGAGCCTCCAAGGTGGTGTGGTGGAGGTGAAAAGGCAAGGAGATAGGATTATCTTAGTTAAACTTGTCATTAGTGATTTAGTCTTAAATGTTATTAGTGCGTATGCTCCCCAAGTAGGCCTTGATGAGTGTGCTAAGAGGCAATTTTGGGAGGATTTGGATGGCATAGTCAGGGCTGTACCAAGTAGCGAGAAGCTCTTCATTGGAGGGGACCTTAATGGCCATGTAGGAGCATCTAGTACAGGTTACGAGGCAGCACATGGAGGTTTTGGTTCCGGAAGAAGGAACCATGAGGGAGAGGATATCCTAGACTTTGCTACAGCTTTTGATATGATGGTAGCAAACACTTTCTTCCAAAAGCGAGAGTCCCACTTAGTGACCTTTAGTAGTGGCTTGTCCTGCAGTCAGATTGACTTCGTCCTTGCAAGGAGAGATAAACGTGCTTGCGTGGATTATAAGGTGATACCTGGGGAATGTGTGGTGTCTCAGCACAAGCTAGTCGTGGTTGACTTCCGCTTTCTGATGCAAACTTGTAGGGCTAAACAAGCCAAGATTGCAAGAACAAAGTGGTGGAATTTAGAAGGGGAGACATCAAAGATCTTCAAGGCAAGAGTTATTGAAGAGGGCCCGTGGAAGGACGAAGGTGACGCCAACAATATGTGGGAGAAGATGGCGACATACGTTCGAAAGGTTGCTGCAGAGGTGCTAGGTGTGACCAAAGGAAGTGGATGCGCTATGAAAGACACTTGGTGGTGGAATGAGGATGTTCAAAAGGCAATTAAGGAGAAGAAGGAAGGCTATAAGAGCTTGTTCCAGGACCGGAGTGCAGATAACATAGAGAAGTATAAGGTGGCAAAGAAGGCTACAAAACGGGCAGTGGCAGAGGCAAAGGGACGGGCTTTATGAAGATTTGTACAAGCGTATTGATACGAAGGAAGGAGAAAAGGACATCTATAGGATGGCTAGGACTCGTGAAAGGAAGACGAGGGACTTTACTCAAGTCAAGTGCATTAAGGATGAGAGGGAGCAACTCTTGGTGAAAGAGGATGAGATCAGACAAAGATGACAAGAGTATTTTGACAAATTGTTCAATGGGGAGAACGAGAACTCCCCTGTTCAGTTGGACGACTCGTTTGATGACAACAATAGGCGCTTTGAGCGGAGGATTCAAGAATCGAAGGTCAGAGAAGCGTTGAAAAGGATGAAAGGGAGCAAAGCGATGGGCCCGGATGGTATCCCAATTAAGGTGTGGAGATGCCTTGGGGATATAGCTATAGTATGGCTAACCAAGATGTTCAATAATATCTTCTGATCGAACAAGATGCCTGAGGAGTGGAGAAGAAGCACTTTGGTACCAATCTACAAGAACAAGGGTGACATCCAGAGTTGTAATAACTATCGTGGGATTAAGTTGATGAGCCACACTATGAAGCTATGGGAGAGAGTCATCGAGCACCGCCTACGAAGGACACGAGTATCTACCAACCAATTTGGTTTCATGCCTGGAAGGTCAACCACAGAAGCAATCTTCTTGTTAAGACAAGTTATGGAGCGATTTAGAGAGCAGAAGAAGGACCTACATATGGTTTTCATTGACTTGGAGAAGGCTTATGACAAGATACCAAGAAATGTTATGTGGTGGGCTTTGGATAGACATAAAGTCCCAACAAAGTACGTGACCCTCATCAAGGACATGTACAACAATGTTGTGACTAGCGTTCGAACCAACGATGGTAATACTGATTACTTCCCGATTAGAATTGGGCTTCATCAAGGGTCAGCCTTGAGCCCGTATCTCTTTGCCTTGGTAATGGACGAGATTACAAGGGACATTCAAGGGGACATCCCTTGGTGCATGCTCTTTGCCGATGATGTAGTGTTAGTTGATGAAAGCTTGGCGGGAGTAAATAGGAAACTTGAGCTGTGGCGGCAGACCCTTGAGTCTAAAGGTTTTAGACAAGTCGGACTAAAACCGAGTATATGAAATGCGACTTTGGCACAACGGCTCAGGATGAGGGAGATGTGAGTTTGGAAGGTCAAGTCGTGCCTAAAAAGGACACCTTCCGATATCTGGGATCGATGCTACAAAGGGATGGAGATATTGATGCAGACGTTAACCATAGAATCAAAGCAGGGTGGATCAAGTGGCGTCAAGCTTCTGGCATTCTATGTGACAAGAGGGTACCCCAAAAGCTAAAATGCAAGTTCTATAGGACAGCAATTAGACCTGCAATGTTGTATGGAGCCGAATGTTGACCCACAAAGGCTCGACATGTTCAACAAATGAGTGTTGCAGAAATGCGCATGTTGCGTTGGATCTGTGGTCACACAAGAATGGACCGAGTTCAGAATGATGATATACGTGATCGCCTAGGGGTGGCACCAATTGAAGAAAAGCTTGTCCAACATCGGTTGAGATGGTTTGGCCATGTCCAGAGGAGACCGCCAGATGCACCAGTGCGCTGTGGAGTCCCAAGCCAAGCTAATAATATAAGGAGAGGCAGAGGAAGGCCGAAGTTGACATGGGCGGAGGCGGTGAATAGGGATTTAAAAGCTTGGGATATATCTAGAGATCTATGTTTGGATAGGATTGTCTGGAAAGCAGCTATTGAAGTGCCGGAACCATGACTTGGGTATCTTGTTGGGTTTCAACTCTAGCCTACCCCAACTTGCTTGGGACTACAGGCTTTGTTGATGTTGATGTTGATGTTACATAGAAGGTGGAAAAGAGAAAAATTGAGTTGCTCTGTGTGCTTGAGTTTGCTATTCGTGACTGAAATATCTGGGTTGTTCATAAAATGCATGTTGCACTGCAGATGGATTGATTGTTTCACGGGCTAAAAGAAAGGGTTCACCCTGCCAACGGGATGATGATTCTCAGGGCACTGAAAAAGAGGTATATTCAGGACCAAACCTTCCAGAGGTATGGCATAAAGTGTTGAGTGTGGAAGACTCAGTCTAAATTGCTGCTTGCACTGCATAAATTGGTGGACATATACTAGCTCAATAAAGTTTATGAACTGATAGTTTAATGCTGTAGTCATCTACTGTCCTGCTGCATGAAAATAATGAAATGGTTGTCTTGTAACGAATTTACATCTCATCTCTATTAGACCAATTCAGGCAGTACATTGTAATTTGTGAGCTGCATGTGCTTACAGGATTGCGATTCTTTTTTATCTGGTGTGTACAGCCTACTATCTCATCATTATAGGCACTGATAGCTGTTAGAATTCAGATTTAGGACCCGTTTGGTACAGCTCTGTTTCACTAGTGAAGCTGTTTTTTAAGAAAATAGTTTCATGAACAACTCTGTAGGTTGAGCTATTTTGGAAAAAGTGTTTGGCAAAACAGTTTCACCAACAACTTTATACATGGATATGAGAGAGAAAGGGAGGGGAGAGTTGT
>JAJDON010000258.1:0-10565 GCA_022036555.1 Microstegium vimineum
GGGTCTCAGGTCCCCGTCGGGTTCGAGGGCGGGGTGGATTTTCACCCGAACCGAGGTTCGGGTTCGGGCGGGTTTCCTTAGCGGGTTTCGGGTTCGGGTCCGTGGACGCTCCACCCGCCCTGAACCCGCCCCGTTGCCATCTTTGCTCCGGACGCTGTTTACTCAGGGGTCCGGACCATCGCGCATGCGTCCGGACCCTCTGCCACAGAGAAGCCTCCACTGCTCAACGACTCCGGATGCTGACCTCCGGACACGCGCAATGCGCCGTCCGTACAATCAGCCATGCGTCTGGTGCCCCTACCGATTCAAACGGCCACTTCGCGCCTTCGCCTCTGCCTGACACGCGTCTCCGGACGCTATTATTCACCGAGTCCAGACGCACTGCCCCGAGCGTCCGGAAATATTTTCCAGAACACCCGAGAGCAGCCAGCACCTCCGGACGCAAGTCCGGAGCTCAGTCCGGACCAACACTTGCATCCGGTCCTTTTTACACAGAGACAACAGAGAGCTCCAAGACTCCGGACGCGCGTCCGGACCAACACTTGCGTCCGGATGCTTCTCCTCTGCTGAGCCGACCTAGGGTATGCCTCCGGGCCCATCGCCAATGGTCCGGACAACACCATACCCTAGCGTTTGGACCTCCTCTTCTGTCCGAAACACTTTGCCACCTTCACTTCAACTTCTTCCAAGCTTTCATGTGCCAACACAAATGTGTTTCACCACCTTGTGCATGTGTGTTAGCATTTTCACAATCATTTTCAAAAGCATTTTCACTTGCTCTTATCGCGCCACTCGATCCTAATACATCGCAAAGTTAGATCGCTCAAAGTGGCACTAGATAACCGATATGCAAACAAGTTTGCTCCTCTTGATAGTACGACTATCTATCCTAAACCCGATCATCAACTTCTCTACACACCTATGACCGGTGAAAATGGAAATGCCCTATGGTTATACCTTTGCCTTGCGCATTCCATTCCATCTCCTTCTCTAATGTCGATGCAACACATGCACCAACCTATCACCAAATAATATGATCCACTCCATATCATCACGTGACCGTATTGGTTCATTGATCTTGACCTCACTTGCTCTTCACCGTTGCGTTGGTCCATCGGCGCCAAGCATCACTCACTTGCCCTTCACACTTGCAACCGGTCCATCAAGCCAAGCCTCATCTTGATCTTCTCCACCTTGATCACATGACTCCATGTCATGTCTCATGTGCAATAAGCTCCTTCATCACACAATCACATTTGAACTAATCTCTTGTGTATATATCACTTAAACACATATTAGTTCACCTAGATTGTCACTCAATTATCAAAATCACACAAGGACTTTTCAACGTGCTAATATGTCAACACATTTTTTTAGCGTTTGGACCGACATGCTAGTTGTTTACATGTATTTGAGCACTTTAGATGTTGTTGGACTAATTAACACATTCGTTCTTTCAAGCTATTGTATTATGGATGTAATAACTTTGCTTTCTATAAATATATCAAGCTATTGTACACATTTTTGTTCCTCTTCTTGTTGTCTCCGTCGATATCAAACTAGTCTGGTTGTCTACTTGTTTTTACTTGTCTTTTGAGGAAACACCATGATCTTGATGCATACCTATGGAATTCATGTTCCTATTGGTAATTAGCATACATGAATTACAATCCTCATTGGCTTGGTAGAATTAATTTGCAATAGTTTTTGACAAATAGTAGTCCCGGATCACACAGTAGTCTAATCACTACGAATTTATCGTAATTTTGCAGCCAAGATTTTTTTTATGGGAGAGGGAAAGATTTTTCTTTCACCGCAAAACTCCCTAAATCAGTAAACCCTTATGAACACACTGCCACCTAGTTGTTTCCATACGACGTTCATTTAGGAGTGTATAACCTCCCCATTGCACCAGTAGGCTACATGCTCACAAAGCATTTTTGTTCATTCGAGTTGAATATTTTTGTTAGCCTAAAACCTAATACTGGTGCAATGGGGAGGTTATAAAAAAAATACAGGCCCATCGCTCGCCACGTCCTAATCCGATGGGCGGCCCATTGAAAGCCTTTTTAGCACGGTTACATAATATGCAGGAACTTTAGGGACTTGAGTGGAAATTTGAAACCCTATAATCCTCCGCAAATCCTACTCCCCGTCTCGCGCCGCCGCCGACTCCTCCTTCCCCACCCCATCCCTCTCTGCTCGCGCGCAATCACCGGCCCGCGCCGCCGCCCTCCGCCGCCAAGGTTAGTCATTTCTTTCGCTCCTCCTCAAGCGGACATCGTCGTACCAAATTGGAGACGGCCACCCAGATTGCTGGGTGCGCTAGAACCAAAGCGGTAGATCCGTGCTCCCTGCGCCGTTTGACCGACTGGTTTGTTCCATTCCATTCCGCAGATGAACAAGGAGAGGCTCATGAAGATGGCCGGCGCCGTCCGCACCGGCGGCAAGGGCACCATGCGCAGGTAGGTGTTACTGACCGAGTCGGCTCGCATGTCTTGGCTTCCGTGTTGTTGTTCATCCGTGGCTGCGAAGCCAGTGATATGATACAAAAAAAAAACTTAGCTTTGGGTTTGTATAGGAAGAAGAAGGCTATCCACAAGACGGGCACCACGGACGACAAGAGGCTGCAGAGCACGCTCAAGAGAGTAGGGGTCAACACCATCCCTGCAATCGAGGAGGTGAACATCTTCAAGGACGATCTCGTCATCCAGTTCTTGAATCCCAAAGGTCTGCCATCCCCTCCACTGTTGCTGGTTACCATTACATGTTGTTGAAATGCTGTTATTGACTGGTTTGTCTGATGTTTTCTTCAATGCCGATGCAGTGCAAGCTTCCATCGCGGCAAACACATGGGTGGTCAGTGGATCTCCACAGACGAAAAGTAAGAATATTCAGTGCTCGTTTACACTTGATTAACCAGTAATGTAATAACTTGATATTCTCAGAGCTATATCGGTTTCATATCAGTGGATGTTCTACCTAAATGATTGGTTCTTTGGTTGCGCAAGTACAGCAGCTAAGCTTTGCTGAATCCTTATGAGATGTTTGGAAATATGAAATCTGGTTTACTAGTCTTTACACCAACCGAATTGTGCACCTGCTTAATCTGAACACAATTATGTGTTCTTTTGTTTCTTCAAAACTACATTTTTATTCAGTAAGTTACTATCTTAGTGGTTTCTAAAATGTTATACATACTGTAAAGCCATTGATGCGTGTTGCATCAACTTACTAGATAGAAAAAAGCTCAGCTTTCCCTTTGAAACCACTATTCTTATGTTTCTGTTTCATTCTATTCTTTTTTTATGCTGCTGACTAATTCAAATCCCTATTTATTGTGTATTGACAGAGCTACAAGATGTTCTGCCTGGATCATTAACCAACTTGGTATGTTACACTCTGTGCCTTAATGTTTAGGATGTTATCCAAAAAATGGTTATCTTGTAACGTATTTGATGGTTTGTAGCTAAACTTGATTAGGAAAGTTCTGCCCATTAATCTTGTTTGTTATCATTTAAAGCCCTGGCCTTTTTCTAGCGTTAACAGAAATATTTGTTTCTGCATTCCACCATTTCTTGTTTTATCTTTTGTCGTATTCTCTCGACGGTTAGCATATTACATCTGTTGTCTTTCAGTTTTACCGTTAAGAGTCTCTGTTCTGCCTGCTCTGTTGCTGTCTGCCTTTCAATCAAATATAAAATGCAACAAGCATGAAACAAACAGAAGCTTGTAGTAGATATGAAAGAGAGATTAACACCTTTTATATTCTTCCAGGCCCTGACAATATGGAACACCTGAAGAGGATTGCTGAGGAGATGCAGAAGCAGGTGGCTGCTGCTGGTGTGGCGGCGCAGGTCAAGGAAGACAACGATGATGATGTTCCAGAGCTTGTCCCTGGAGAAACTTTTGAAGAAGTAGCTCAGGAGGCAAAAGCTTGATCATAGACTCCAAATAGTGAAATGGTACTCGACCACTTCTGTGAGGTCATGGTTTTCGTGTGATGGCACAAGTTTGCTCCACCCCCCCCCCCCCCCCCCCCCCCCCCCCCCCCTACCTCCCCTCTTAGGCCAGCACCAGCCACTCTTTGTGTTCACAGTCTGGAAACTTTTAGTTTCTCCATCCAAGCTTTTACCTAAGGTTGTGCATGTTGAGATGCCATGGAATCCATTTTGATGATTATGATTGTTACGTATGTGGTTGGTTCACGATATACATGAGCACCAGGTTTTACTGGGTCATCACTTTATAATGTTTGTGTAGTTCTACATGGTGAGTTTTGCCTCTTTGCAATGGTGTCATGACTGTGCTCTGCTATCTCCAGATTTTAGTGCTGTTTGGTTCGGTGATTTATGGATGTGAACCGATCCTGCTCTTCAGTATTTCGATTACGCTTGGATTAGTCTGTAAACCCTTCCACTCCCGCCCGGACCTGTTACCATAACTGAACCAAACAAAATCAGTAATCAACTATTTCCTTTCCATTCCTGCTCTGATCGCTTGAACTAGTTTTAGCTTATTTTAGCTTATTTTTTTTTACAGAACACTATTTAATCAGTTTTTTTTTTGCAAACAGCACCTTAATCTCTTCGTTTCCCGCCGCTGGAAGATATCACCAAAGTTTAGTTAGGCGCCAGGCGGAATCTAGGCGCCGATCCTCAGCCTAGAGCCTAGTCGTGATTAATCACGCCTAGGTGTTCCTAGGCGTTTTGGCAATATAGCCATAACTTATATATATATATATATATATATAAATTCTGAATATATAGGTTACAATAAATATAAAAAGAGGGTCAGTACACATATATGATTCCTTGGTGGCTTATTCTTGCTTGTTCCTAACTCCTACAACACATTATGAGAGCTGGTAAGTACTAAATAGTTAATAGATATCAAGTTAATAGACAACTGTTAATAGAATAAGTCACTTATCTGAATGATTTCAGCAACCTCCAATCCATGAGCACACCTTATCAACAACTGGTAATTACAAATTTTGAAAGCACAAGCACAATTCATACATAAATCATAAATGACAGAATCAAGCACATAGTTCTTAGTTCCCAGTTCTTAGTTTCTCACAAGCAAAAGACACAAAAGAAGACAGCAGGACTGCAGGACACACAACTGCAGTTCAATAAGCATAAATGTCATCCTCATCTTCATCAAACTCTTCTTCTTCAGACTCAAACTCCTCTCCTTCATAGAGCTGCTTCACTCTTGCACTTCTACGCTGCTCAAGCTCTTCATCTGCTCCCACTGCCTCTCCAATAACATACCAAGGTATTCTTGTACCTTCCATCTCATCCTCATCTTCCTCATCTCTAAAGACAACTAATGCACAATCATCTCTACCCTCTTGGAGAAAACCTTGAGCTTTAGTTGTTTCACTAGTCAAGAGAACATCAATGATTTTCTTTGTCTTGATCTTTTCTCTCCTATTAAGCAACTTGTTGTTGAATTGAATATACACCAACTTGTTGAGGTGGGCTGTAGTAAGCCTATTTCTCTTCTTAGTATGTATCTATAAATCAGAAAATAGAGCATTTTTACATGTGCAGTTTAATTATAAATTTGCATAATAGAATAATAGATAGGTACTAAGTACTAACCCATTCAAACCCACTCCAATTTCTTTCACAACTAGAAGAGCTTGATGTCAAAGATAAGATCTTTGTAGCCATCTTTTGTAAAGCTGGGGTTTCAGTTCCATACAGCCGCCACCATGATGCTGAAATCAAAGAAAAACATCTCTATTAGTGTTGAAAACAGCAAGCAACCATGTTCCATGTTAGATTAAAATAGCCACAGACCTCTACCTGGGTTGTAATCAAAGTTTTGAAAAGTCTTTGCAAGCTTCTTGTTAAATGGTCCTTCTCTGTTCTGAAACTTTTTCAGTTCAATGTTGGTAGCTTGATCTTGCTTGTCCTCATCATGGTAATAAAAATTTTCAACACAAGCTATAAACCCTTCAGTTATCTTGGGCTCATCAAAGATTGATGGGTTACTATAGCTATAGTGTGGATTCAACAAATAACCTGTCAAATGCAATGAAGAATCAAGTCTTCCATTCATCTTCTTGTCAATAACAACCATTACATCATTGAATCGATTCTGAGCATTGCCAAATGCTGCTTTGATCTCTTTCTTTGCCTTCAGTAGTTCTCCATAAACGAAACCCATGGATGGCTTCACATCCGCATCAACCAAACGGAGGACTTTGAACAATGGCTCAAAAACAGCCAATGTTAGCTTCACATCCTTCCAAAAGGTTGGACTCAATATAGTTGCTGTGGCATGTCTTCCTTTCTTTGATTTCACATCCTTCAATGTGTCCCACCTACTATGAACCACCATCTTTCTTAACTGGTCCTTCTTCTCTTGTATGCTGCTCAAAGTGAGGAAGTTTGAAGCAAACCTAGTGACTCCAGGCCTCACTACCTCTTTCCCTTCTGTGAAGTGCCTCAAGCACTCCAATGTTCTTGTGTGGCCATAGACAAATATGGTAAATGACTTTGCTTGGTCAATTACTTTCTTGAACTGAGGCATGTTGCCAATTCCTTGGAGCATCAAATTGATTGTGTGAGTTGCACAAGAGGTCCAAAAAATCTGTGGTCTCTTCTCTTCCAATAGCTTCTTTGCTCCCATGTTGTTAGAGGCATTGTCAGTCACTACTTGCACCACATTTTCTAGACCAACATCTTCAATTGCTTTGTCCACTAGTTCAAATATGACTTCACTTGTGTGTGACACAACTGACATGTCTTTTGAGCTAATTAAGGTGGTTCCATCAGCACAATTAGTGCACAGATTCATGATGCTTCTCCTCTTCCTATCTGACCAAGCATCAGTCATAATAGAGCACCCATTTTTTATCTTCTCAGCCTCTCGTTCCTGCAGCAAACTCTTGGTTCTTGCATATTCTTCTTCCAACAATTTCTCTCGCAGTAAGTCTTGAGATGGAGGTACAAGTCCTGGACCAAACTGACCAATTGCTTCACACATTTGCTTGAACTCATCATTGTCACATGCATTGAAAGATATTGTTGTCAATGTTGAAAAAAAGAAGCCTAATCAGTGATCAAAACAGGAAAAAGAACATCTAATGAGTTTTAAAATGTAAAAACATATTAGTATACTAGCAGTTTACCATGTGTATAGGCCCATCTTGCGATGTACTTATGCACTTCATGTGTTCTTTCTTTCCAAAGCTCCTTGTTCAACTGTTGTTGCTTCAGAGAATCAGTCTTGGTAGCTTTAGGATCAATAACACGTGTCCATTTGTCCATGAGTCCTAATTTGTGAGGCTCTGAACTTCCAATACAAGTGACTTCATCTGATTCTCCAACCCTAGATACATTAACTTCATCTCTAAGTTCTAGCTCATGAACAACCTTCTCATCTCTCTTCCTTTTTGCATCAACAAGTGCTTTCTTGCACTTCTCTTTAGCCTCCTGAGCCACCTGTGTTCTAGCTATGTATTTCGTCACATTCTTTCCATCATGAGCCAAATGTTGCTTCAACCTATAAATCCCCCCACACATCTCCTTCTTACAGAGCTTGCACCTGACCTTGTCCTTGTTGTTAGGATTAACAAGAACACCATATTCCCATCCAACATCATCAGAATTCCTTTTTAGGAGATTCACTGTCTCTGTTTCTATACTAGGTAAATCTGTTTCTGTACTAGGTGGCTCTGCTGTCGACATTTTGCATCCAGTCAATCACAAAATACAGAGACATTGAGGCAATGAGACATACATCAAATAAACAAGGACTTGAAGGTGGAGCTATGAGTAGAACTGCAGATACAAGGGAGCTCTAGCCTCTAGATTTTATCTCTGACTAGAAAGATACAAAAGTACAAGGGAGCTCTGCAGCAAACAACAGAGGAGGGGGGAGAGGAACAGATCAGGGGAGACAAGAGGGGGGAGAGGAGCAGGGAGGGAAGGGAGCTCACCTTGGGGACTTGGGGTGGCCGGCGGGGATGAGCACCTTCCAGGCGTAGCCGCGTAGGAGGAGCAGGGCGACGGCGGCGAGTCGAGGACGAGCTGCGGTGAGCAACGGCGAGGACGTGACGAGGAGAGGACGGGACGAGCAGGGGAGGAGCAGGACCGGCGGATGGACCTCGTCCTCGGCGAGGAACAACAGCAGGGATGAGAGTCGAGAATGGCAGTCTGCGCCTGTGGCATCTAATCCCGCTGCTAGGATTCGCGCGCGCCTGGACCTGGACGCGCGAGCCGCGCAGGAAAATCGCACGCGCTCCGAGCCGCGGCGGGAAAATTCCGCGGGTTCGCGCGCGCGTCTGTCTTGCGCGCCTCCGCGCCGCTCAGCGCCGCCCAACGCCGAGATGGGCGACTACACCCCTAGGCCAGGCGACGGGGAATCGCGCCTAGGCGAGCGCCTAGCCGAACTTTGGATATCACTGATATTGCCATAGCAGCTTTGTATGATAACGATTGAAGAAGTAGCTCAGGAGGCAAAAGAATTTGCGTTGGCACCGGCATCAACAGTTCTGCTGACTCTCAGCCTTGGGGCCTTTTCCTTTTCACGGGCATCATCTCATCTTCTCCCTTAGCCGGTGACTCGTAAACCATCATCCGCAGCAAGCAAAACGTCAGGTCGATCGACTCGTGAAAAAGTAAGATTTCACTAAGATCGATCGAAAAGCCGCACAAAGATAGCAAGAGTTCACCAAGATCAATCAAAAATTTACTATCCGCAAAAAGTGCCACAAAATCTCTGCTCCAAGTATGAGCATCCCACAAAATCTCAGCTCAAAGAAGCATCTACAGGGAACGAGAACGCCCTGGATCATCGTCGTGGCAATAACGCCGCCGCCGCCGCCTTTGCCTCGATCGTCGGTGCCATGGGCTTGGGCTTGGCGGCCGTGGGGCGTGGCGCGAGGCGGACGTGATCGGCGGGCTTGTTGACGATCTTGCCGGCGAACATGTCGCTGAGGTCGGCGGCGTACTTGACGGTGCAGTGGTAGGCGTCGGGGGAGGAGACGACCCGCGCGCGGAGCCACAGCAGGATGCGGCACCTGATGTTGACGTTGCGGGGCCGGAACGTGGTGCGCACGTAGACGGCGGTCCCCGGCGTAAGCCGCCGCGCAGGGCACACCGTCTGGGCGCCGCGCGGCGCCATGAACAACGCCGACTTGCTCTTGACCGGGCGCGGGCGCCGTTCTTGGCCGGTGACGAGGGCGGGCGCGGCCTGGGCCTGGGCCTGGCGGCGGCGGGGAGCGCCGTGAGGTTGGGCGCGGGCGCTGGGCGCGCCATCTTCTTGGCGGCGGCGGGGACGGGGACCGAGCTCTCGGGCCGGGGCATGGCGTGATCGGAGGGCAGCTGATGTGGCGGCGGCATTGCTCTCTTCCTCGACGGCTGGCTTGATCCCCGGGGTAAGGTTTTAGGGCGGGATTGGATTGGATTGGTTTGAAGGTATGTATGGAACCGAATCGGCTATCGGGTCGCTTGGGATGAACAGATTGATGGACAGAAAAAAAATTTGTTGGAGGGTGTTGCAGTTTGAATCGGAGTCGGAATCGAAATTGTGATGATGATTTTGTGAAAAATGTGAACGCAGCCCATCCAATCGCAGGAGCGGCGGCGGCGGCAAGGCATGCAGCCAGCATGCTCTTGTCCAACTTCTAAGCGCGCGTCATCACTTCCACGCGGCGGGCTTCGTATCCTAACACCTCAGCTATTCCAAGCCTGCTTCGGAATGTGAATCTACTGCCGCAATTCTCCTCCATCTTGACGCTAGGTTATGTCCATTAAACAATGAGATCAAGTGGAGATATTACTCGTATTTTTAATTAGGCAATAATTACTCCCTATGTCCTAAAAAAAGAGTCGTTCTCGCTTCCCAAAAAGTCAACAATTTTTTACTTTGACCAACTATATTTAACAAAATATTAATATTTATGATACATAATTAGTATCATTAGGTAGATCTTTGAATATACTTTCATAATAAACTTATTTGGAGATATAAATGTTACACGTATTTTCTATAAATCTAGTCAAAGTTGAGAAAGTTTGACCAGCACGATTCTCATAGCGACACTATTTTTGGGACGGAGGGAGTATATTGGTGGCCACCATAGAAATGGACTTGGTCTGACAAATCAGAGTTATACTTTACTCTTATTTTGTTAGTTAATTAATTATATAGGTGCCATGAAAATAGACTATATTCGCTTAGAGCAGTTTCAATGGTGTATTGATGGTGATTTTTATCCTCATTAAATGACTTACCATGTAGGTAAAATACTGACATGTCAACATAATTAATGATGAAAGAGAGCACAAATCCTAGAAACAGTTTCCTCACGAAGAAATTAGGTCTTCACTCCACCCAATGCACCAAGAAACTATGAAATCGTCATTGGGAAGAAACTACCAGTTTCTAGGGGGCTCGTGACACACTCTCATTGGAGGAAAAAGATAGAGTTGGGAGAGAGAAAGAGAAAATAATTATTATTCGAAGACACCTCTATTGTGAAAGATAATTTCTATAGACGATTTCTTGGGTTATGGAAATCGTGTCAGTTTCTTCCATTA
>JAJDON010000259.1:0-10544 GCA_022036555.1 Microstegium vimineum
AAACCGTGGCGGGCGGAAGGGTGTCCGCCACGGAGGCCATTTTTGCACGCTGCGTAAAATCGATTTTGACGTAGTGTATAGTGTTTAGACTAGTTAATTAGCTAAGTATATTGAAGTAGAGTGAATTGCATAGGAGTTCCTTTACTCTCTCGTTGTCCTCCCACCTAGCTATTCTATCTAGTCTGTTCTAAGTATCATTTACCTTGGCTTATTCATTTATCAACCCTTCCTATCATATATATCATTTACCCCTCTATACTAGTTGGTACTAAGTTGAGGTACTCTCTAGGATCTCTATCTAATTATCATTTCTAGCCCGCTTTCCCTTTGGAAAATAAATTACGATACCTTGGAATACTCCTAGGTGAAGTGCTACAACGGTATAATTTGTACGCTTGCGGATTTATCAATAGTCATAAAGAAATACCAACGAGCATTTCTGGTGCCGTTGCCGGGGATAGGGATTTATCTCTATTTTTGGTGCGACGCTAAGAAATGTCAACAGTCTATAAATAGCAAGGCATAGGGAATGAGAAGGACATCCAATCAATCAAATACACAACTTAGTCCTTAGTTTCCGGCCTTCGTCCACCCCTAGGAGTAGGAGTAGAGTAGATTTCAGTGCACCTTCGACGGATTGGGTTGCATCGACTAGATCGACCTCCGATTTGCTTGTAAGTTTAGCCTTGGTTATGTCTCGTTTGTATGGCTGTATTGTGTAACTCGTGCAAGCTCGGTATGAGCTAGTTATCAGTTTGAATCTATTGTTCATGGGCTGCATTGCTTCAATCTCACATGAATCGTGGCTTCAGGTAGTTATCGGCTCTATTAGATTGGTGATCTAATAGATTCATTAAGTTATTGATATTATATGTTATACTCTGTTTAATCTATTGTCACATATCTTGCCCAATCTCATCTAATGGATTGGCCCACGCTTTACTTCCAATATAGATCTATTGCCTTCGATACATCTGTTATTACATTTAGAGGGCGATAGATCTAAGATCATATCGACTAGTGCATTAGTTGCGGTTGTTACATGTTGCGGTTTCGAGAGATGTGTTCGGTTATCAGATTGGTTTGAGTGTGTTTGGATCTAGTTCAACACATGTGGTACGACTGCATCTAACGAACCCCACTACCATTGTGTGTTGGATTTTTGTCTGTTCACTTAGATCTATCGAGGTTGAATACATGGATCTTGTTCAAGCCTCATGGATCCCATATCGGCTACTACAGTGATCTGGTTATGCTTCAATCATACGATGCATGTACACTGTCATCTTAATCTATCGAATCTATTGAATGTACTGGACGTGATTCGGCTTGTTTACTTTTATGGCTGCATGGAAACACCCCAATGCTAGTAAACCGGTCGGGTTATCGGGTTAATTGTCATCACGGCTACATGGGAACACACATTGTTGATGATTAATCTTTATCTGATATGCTTAGTAGATCTGATGGTTTGGTGATGATAATGTTACATGTGTTGCATCTTTACATTGTTATCATCATATGATCGGCTAAATTATGTACCCCAGGATTAATATCTACGATAGCCGGTCATATACCATCTTAATGTTTTTCACTGTTCGGAGTTGACTCTTTAGTCAGTCTCCTGTATTCATCAACTATAAGAGAGCCGCACACTCATGGAACTGTCTGGCAACAACTGGCAGGTTTCATAATTTGACGTTTCATCTCCTTGTCAATTACAGGTCAAATTGACTAGCACGCCTGGAATGATCCTTGAAGGGGCCTAAGCCGCTTAAGGGTTTAGAAGATCAAGCTTTGCTGCTACACGGTCTCCGCAGGTCCTACGTATTGCTGACGCCAGAAACCCCATTTTTGGCGTCAACAGGAGCATGATAAATCTCTCAACAAGGTCACAAACTTGACCAAACTCAAAACAAAGCAAGCAGCTTATGTAGAAAGCTTATATCATGAAAGATATGACTTTGATAGGAATTTTCACCATTGAGGAACAAAAAGTGTTTTTATCATTTTAATAAATAAAACCCGATAGTCATTCTTGTTTAGAACAATATTATAGCAGCTCTTGTCTTGTTATATCATGTCTCACAACAACTTAGACTTAGTTACAACATTTGCAACCCACAAAAGTTTTAGGTTTATGATGGTTTCTTTTAAGCCAAGTAATCCATACTTAGAGAAATACCAAGTTGTAACTAAGTACTAGAGGAAACATTTAGCAGAGCAACTATTCATCACTAGTATATTGCCCGTGCTAACGCTACGACGACATCTAGGGTAACATATATTAAACATCCATTCATCAACTTGGTAAATAGCCTATTATTACGAATTTGAAGAATATGGTAAATCTAATCAATCTATTATACTTGATTAATGGTGATTACATATTGTCATTCTTTTGCTACAATCATCTTCTGGTCATGGCTAGCAGGTCCCTCAAAAAAGCACGAAAGTCAATACAAATATCATGAAAGCTAGCAGGTCATTGATCTGACCGATTTCATAAACAATCACCGTCACATCTCATTGGCCAAGATGGGGAGCAAACCTTTTGAGTTTGGGTTCATGGAATGCATGTTCCAATATACTTTATAGTATTTTTCCAAAAGCAAAACAAAGCCAAACAGAGAAGAAACCACCAAAGAGGTTGATGTTATTTCATTGTAGAATCTATTTTCTTTTCTCCAAGTCCAGCACCACGTCATCCACCGCCAACCTCATCCTCTCAAAAGTGCCATGTTGGTAGCATTCCCTTTCATAAATTGAAAAGATGAATGTAGCACAATACAAGAATGGGTGTCAACATCAACATCAACAAAACTTGTAGTCCAAGCAAGTTGGGGTAGGCTAGAGTTGAAACCCAACAAGATACCCAAGTCATGGTTCCGGCACTTCAATAGCTGCTTTCCAGGCAATCCTATCCAAACATAGATCTCTAAATATATCCCAAGCTTTTAATTCCGGCACTTCAAGAATGAGAGTACTATCATAAAAACTTAATCCGTTGTAGTAATATGAATTTTTTGAAAGGCATGCAAACAATCATGAAGGAACCTAATCGCAAACAAAAAAAATCATGAAGGAACCTAAGTAAAAAAATGAAAGTACTATCATAAAAACTAAATGGCTGCTGCTATATTAGTTCTGCTACTTCTGCAATGACTTAAAAATCACCAAAATGACTCTGCCTACTTCTGCAATGCCGAGCTAGCTGGGGGCCCGGCGTTCTGTGGTGGCCTTCCACGTGCTTCTCTGCGGCCACGCTACCCGTAGAGCCTTGCTGCCTGCAATGCCAAATTCCTATTGGTAACCCAAACAAACAAATATTTGTAAAATGTATCTCGTTGATTGAATTCGACAAAAAAAGGCACAATTACTAGAAAACAGAAATACAAAAGATTAAGCTTCTGAAGACTTTTCAACATCAAAGGGGTACAAAATGTTCCAAATAAATATTTTACCATTGGGTTGGTTTGGCCCCTTTCCCCGTGAACTTTCTTTTCTGCTCTTTTCCCTTCCGGGTTAGCTGTCATGAAGACCTAAGTGAGATTACCCATTGATATCTTGATTTTAAGCAGACGGGGAATGTATTGCTCCTTACTGAACAAGCTCAGTGCTAAAGGCCTTTTTCCCCTTGACCAATATATCCTACCATAAATTTTTTGCATTCCCGAAAAAAAATATTTATCGAAACTCATGATCTAACTTTCAGAATTTTTGATGTATTCCTCTTCCTCATGCAGCAGTGAATGCCTTTTTCACTCACCACTCTTTGCCCAGTAGGGTCCCCCTTCAAACATTAAACCTCACCGCTTGGACGTGGTTTCATACGCAAAGGGAGAACATGAATTTTCGAGAGTTCAGAGTGCATCGAAAGATATTGCCACGCAGAAAATTAGTATCTAAAAAATGCCTGATCATTTTGGGGGAAAAGTGGTGCAAATGTGGGGATTGTTAGGGAAAAAACCCAACTTAGCTTCAAAATAACAAACTGCTTTTTCCTGCACGGGCCCCAAGATACATGGTCTCCTTCCTTCACCGAAAGAAAGGGGGAAAATGTGGGGGGGGGGAGTTAGGTGCCTCTTTTTTTCCTATATAAGAAAACCAAAATTATGGTTAGTATATGAAAAACCCTACAAATCTGAAAAAACAAAGAATATTCCTGCCCTTTATATTTCTTGACAAAGTAAAGGGTTTAGTTCCTACAAAAATGATAGCCTGTTCATTTTCCTTTTGGCATGTGCCAGCAATGATGCGACCTCTAATTGACACTGCCAGTGAACGGACATTTTTTTATAAATGTGGGTTCCTACAAAACAAGAAAATTTAAAAAGGGTTTAAGTTCGAATTTTACAGGTTTCTACATGAACAAGGTAGGTAAGCTATAAAAATTCTGGAAACGGATGATGAAAAAAAAAAAGAACCATTACTTTTTCATATATTTTAAGGGAGCATGAATTTAAAAAGTTTCGGGTAATAAAGAAGCACCCCCTTTACAGAAAATTGGTAATAAGCTTGGCTTGGGCACATGTTTGCGAAAAATTCTACACTTAATATCAATGGGCCTAAATGTGAGAACAAAATTTCCGGGTTTGAAATTATTCTCTAATCAACAGCAGGAAGCCATGGCCAGCTGCATTCCCCTCGTTGTCATCAAGGCAAGAAACCCCCTTATGCAAGGATGAGCCCTTGGGTCTATCACTGTGTCAACAACATACAAACGACCTGGCCACCTCCGTGTTTCGTTTTTCCCGGGGTTGCTTTTATCGACACTGCCTTGGCGTCCCCAAAAGGGTGCATCGGCCCCGGCGTCCCGGGCTGTGCGTGCTGGGCCCCGGGGCCATCGACGCCGCCTCCCCGTCCAGGACCGCGCCGTTGCGACGCTGACCCAAGTTTAGGCTTGCGCCCCCACCGCCTCCTCCCCGTTTGCGGGCCCCAAGACGCGCCTAAGGTTCGTCCATGGGGGGCGAAGGGAGGGGATGAGCCACCCCCGCCCCCAAACTGATATTCATCCCCTGGGAGAGGGAAAAGGGACATTGTTTGATGAGGAAAATCCAAAAAACGGTTTTTTTTTTATCTGAGTGAGTAGATCTGGAAGAGGTTGGAGAAAATCTAGATGTGAAGTGTATGACCCCCTATAAATCTTTTTTGAGTCCCCCCCTTTGGCCCTCTTTTTAGCCCTTTGAACAAGTGAAAGATATTCTTTAAAATGTAAAGGGAGATGTATTAAAAAGGGGGTAATTTTCCATCTAGCAATTTCATGGTTTGGGACAAAAGAGTGATTAAAAAATGTGAATTGTATGGGTCAAACTTTCAATCAAACTTTGCCAAAAGGCTACAAAAATTTCACAGGAGAGTTTTTGAATCTTTTTAAAACCATGGCATAAAAAAAAAATTTAGTTTTTATGTTGTTTTAGCTTGCTAAAATCATTTCTGGGAAATAAAGTCATTCACCCAAAAGGTGAATAAAAAAAAGGGGGTTTGGGTTTTATGGATTTCCTTGGGTTTTTTGGGGTTTTTTGAGAGTCATTCAAGCAGAAAATAGAAAACCCAAAAATTTTCTTTTTTTTGAATTACCCCTGGATGATCTAAGTCAAGCAAGCAAGTTTTTAAAAAAAACTAGAGAAACTTTTTTGAGGGCCCCCAAAATGAGATTAAAGCTTTGGGGTAAACATATGGAAACATATTTCATCATTAGAGACTTGTAGAGAGCACCAAAAATCTAGGGTGGGGAAATTTTAATTCTATTTTTCATCTACTTCCCAAAAAAGATAGCCCAAAAACCCAAAGGTAGAGAAGATAGTACAAATTTTCGGGGGGTTCATACCTGGGGTTGGAGAGAAGATTTGGTTTTCAATATCCTTGTATGCTCAAAGGGAAAGGATTAAGAGAGAGATACTTTGGTACTCCTTTTGGTTTTTCCAAACCCAAAGACCACTTTGATGTTTTGTCGTCCTCTTGGAGGCACCAAAAAAATCACCAAGATGAGGAACCCCCCTTTGGGGATTCTTCCCCCTTTCCTGAGGTTCCCCTTTGGTTTGGTTTTTTCCCCCAAATATATCGGGTAAAAACCCCCCCTTCTTTTTTTTGGGAAAATATCTCGGATTGGTGGGGCATCGAGATGAGCTCCCACTTAGAGTTTTGCTTCACTTTCTTCTTTGGGCGGAATTCAAAGGGTTCTTCATTTTTAGAAAGTGGAGTGGACAAAAAATTTACAAGACTGGAAAAGGGGTTGCGTTAGTACTAGCTTCCAAAGTTTGCCTTGGGGGGAGAGGCTTGAGCTAAGAAGTTGATAAAGACAAGGTATGTGGTCTTGAGAGAGAGTAGCACTACTTTTCAAAGAACTAAGAATTTCCCACTTGAGAGAAGTGAGGAGAAAAGGAAAAGGGGAAGGAGCAGATGGAATTTTTTTTTGGGTTTGGGGAGTGTTGAGGATTTGAGCTACTTGCATGGCCTTTTTTAGAGGGGGGAAGGGGATGGCCCCAAGGAGGCACCAAGGGGGTATGGGGCCGCCCCCCTATGTTTTGGGGGGGAAAATTTACCTGGCATTTTTTTTTTCCCCGGGCCCTTTTAGGGGCCCTACCGCCCAAAGAAGTGGCCCGGCCCACAAAACGTAGACGTGCAGCAAAACAACATGCACCGCACGAATAGAAACCATATTGGCTACTTTCTTGTAACCCTGCCCCCTTTGGGCATTATAAGGAGGGACAGGGGCCCCCGAAAAAATTAAAATCTCAAAAACATTTTGGTAATCTATCTCTCAGTCAAAACAACCCAAAACACAGGAGTAGGGTTTTTCGTCGATTTGCCGGCCTGAACCTGTCTAAATATATGTCTATGCTCTTTTGTGTTACGCTTGGCCGTTGTCGCCACGCCTCCCCCTACAATTATTTCCGTAGGGTACCCCCTAGGTAGACTGCGATACGAAATTTCGTCGCCCCGTTGGCGCGAGGTTGGGGGGGGGTGAACGACGTCATGGCTCGTCAAGGACATCTTCCCAGTCGACGACCCTCGTCGACGGATCTCATCGACGTCCCCCCGTGGGGGCGCCCCTTTGCCCAAAGGTCCGCCCCCGCCCACCTCGTTGTCCCTCGTCCTAACCAGATCGGATTTTTGATGGATGGCCCGGGGGCACCCTCCTTTCCTCGGAGATCGTCATCAAAATCGCCACGGCTCCCCCCCTCTTTCTTCACTGCGACAACATCGGTGGCCCTCGTCGCTCCTCGCCGTCGCTCTTCGCCGTCGACCCCGCTTTGGGGGTCCTCGTCGCTCCTCGCCATCGATCCCCCGAGGCCCTCGTCATTCTTCGCCGTCGAAACCCAAAGGCGGGCCCCGTCGTTTTTTCCCATCGACCGTTGGTTTTGGCCCCCGACGTCCCCTTTGTCGGCCAACGACGTTGGCGGGCCCCCATCGATCCCGGTCGACCCCTCGTCATTCTTCGCCTCCCACACCCTTGGCGGCCCCCGTCATTTTTCGCCGGGGCGATCGCCTCCCGGGGGCCCTGTCGTTTTTCTCCCTCGCGGTTGGCGGCCCCCCGTGTTCTTTGCCCTCGGGTCCCATCGGCGGGCCCTCGTGTTTTTCGCCCTCGACCAAAGTTGGTGGCCCCCGTCATTCTTCGGGCCCCCGACCCCGTTGGGGGCCCCCGTCTTCCTTCCCCCGCCGAACCCCTCGACGCCCCTCGTCGTCCTTTTCCATGCCCCCCTTTACCCGGCCCCCGTCTTCCTTCGCCGCCCATCCCCCGTCAACGACCCTCGTTTGTCCTTTGCCCCCGAACCCCTCGACGGGCCCCGTTGATTCTTTTGTCGCCGACCCCGTAAAAGGCCCTCGTCACCCTCCCGGGCCCACCCTGTCGACGACCTTTGTCGCCCCCCGCTGCCCACCACTTCGATGGTCCTCGTGCTGCCCCCATCAAAGGTCCCTTTTTGTCAGCCCTCGCCCCGGAAACCCCGTCGTCCCTTTGCCCCCAACCCCAATTTTAAAGACCTTCGTTGTCCCCCGCCCCCCGCCCCGTCACCAACGCCTTAGCCATTCACCCCCCCAAATTTTTTTTTCGGGATCTCTCGGGGGGGTCGTCTGTGACCAGCTTCCATGGTGGAATCGATCCAAAATTTGGATATGTTTTTGAGGAAAACTTATACCGTTCATCCCCCACTGACATGCCGAGCGGTACTGGCCACTTAGGGCCGCCCGGATCCAGATCTAGCCCCGGATTGCGGACTACCTAATCAGCCTCTTTTAAACGCGAAAGGGATCGACACCCAGGCATACACAGCATTTCTCCCCCGGGGTTTGCCCCTTTGATCTATGGCGTAGCCCCGTGCCCATGCAGTTTGGGGAAAAAGGGAAAACGCCCCCTTTTCATCCACCCCCCTTACGCAGTCGGTTTTCGGACAAAACAACTAGTTTGGGCCCTGCTTTGGTTTTTCGGGGGGTAACCCACAGTGGATAAGAGCATACCCTCAAGAAGCAAAAAATAGGGGTCTGGAAAATTTTGTGCATTTGGAGCACTTTCCCCAAACCAAAAGCTGATCAACGACACATCTTGCCCCGAAAGCTAAGTAACATCCATATTTTATTTCTAAATATCATATGATATAAAACCATATTCTAGGTATCTAAAAAACGCATGTGGTTATTTTTTCCCAGGAATCCAACGGTTTCACCTTTTTCCAAACAAACATCCGTGAAGTCACGGGACAAAAAATCCATGCTAAATCATGTAGACGTTAAAAAAAAAACGGGTTTGGGTACAACCCTTTTGCTCCCACACCGACACGGATCGCCCGAATGACTACGCAGATTCGACGTACTTCTCCTGTCTTCACAACAAGATCAACCTGGTTTTGACCAGGGTCAAGACGGGCCAAGCATCATGAAACCACGTCAGCGGTCGCCCCAAAGGGGCGTCGCCCGATTTGACCCCCCCGACAAACAACATCAAACAAGATCCCCCTTGGATTTTTTTGGTGTTTTTGTCGTATCAAAGCTCCCCCGCCCCCCCTCGTCAACAGCATCGTCCCTGATCCTGTCGGTGGGGGCCCCCTCGTTCTTCACAGCCGACAACCCTCGGCGGCCCTCGTTTTCCCCTCACCCTCGATGGGGGCCCTTTTCGCCCCCCGCTTTTCGATTCCCGTTGGCGGCCCTTGTGTTTATCATGGTTTGACGATCCCATGGCCTCGCGTTCTTCGCCGTCGATCTCGTTGGCCCACCCTCGTCGTTCTTCACAGCCGGGGCAATTTCGGCGGACCCTCGTCGGGCCCCCTCGCCGTCGACCCCGCGGGGGGGCCCTCTCGTCTTCGCCGCCAACCCCCCCCGGCGGCCCCTTGTTGTTTTCGCCGCCGACCCGCCGATGACCCCCTCGCCCTCTCGCCCGGTTTGCCCCCCAGCCCCCTTGTCGGGCAAACGCTTCATCCCCATCATCCCCCGTCAAGATACACCAACCCTTTCGGGCAAAGGCCCTCTTGACCCCGCTCGAAAATCGTCTGAATTCGGCGAAACCCCTTTTTAAAAACCCCAGGCCGTTCGGGCGACTTTCTCAAAACGCCCCGGGGTTTTGCGCCCCCCCTTCCCAAAAATCTACGGCGTTCGGAGGGCCCCCCCAAAACGCTAAAAACGTTTCGCCAAAACCCCGGCCCCTAAACCCCCAAAAAACCCGAAGTTGGTTGCCAATGAGTCTAGCGAATTAAGTGTCCCAAAATGCTTTTGGGGGTTTCATTGACAGACCCCCCAAAAAGGTATTTCCCCAAAAACCCCAGGATATTATTTGGGTGGGAGCCTGAGGGGTTTTTTGGCCCAGAATTTGTATTTCGACCACGGGGTTTTTGGGCGACGACTTTTCAAACGCCCGGCTTTTGCCCTGTTCAGGAATGGGCTTTCCCTAGGCCCGGCACTCCACAAATTTAGCCCCCGGGAAAAAAGGCCCGTCCTGGGCCTAGGAGACCCAAGGGCCGAAAGATTTTAACGCTACGCCCACCCTTTTAGGGGGGAAAGAGAAAAAAACAAGTGAATAAAAATCACCCCCCCGATAAAAAAATGCTTTTACACTTTCATTTTTAAGGGGCCGGTGAAAAACCTTGAAAATTCCACATACAAAAAAAAGTTTAAAAATGCAAAAAAAAATCCATGTTTGGGAAAAAAGTCTTCAGCAGCCACGCCCTGCCCCCCCTCCAAAAAGACCCCCGCCCTCGGTTCGTCAATCATCGCGGGCTCGGGGTCATGACACCTGGCGTCCTATTAACTATAGTCTCGGGGACTGCCTTCTCGGCATGTGTGGGCTCCGGCCACGACGCCTGGGCGCTCCCCCTCGTAAAAGTTGGGGGTTGCCCTCATCTCAATCGTTGCGGGTCACGGTCACAATAACCCCAACGCTTTCCCGTCGTCAACTCATCGTGGGCTCACGGTCATAGACCCGTTCGCTCCTCGTCGTCAATACAAATCTGGGGGTGCCTGTTGCAAAATCGTTTACGGGCTCATGGCTACGGAACCTCGTCGTCCCCGTCGTCAAATCGTGGGGGCCACGGCCCCAGTTTACCCCGTCGCTC